>CM075016.1:24248213-24283213 GCA_037576675.1 Pangasius sanitwongsei | reverse complement strand
ACATAAACACGTCGTGTTCTTTAGAGAAGATCTGAAGATCAGAAAATCTTAAAGAACTTTTAAAGAAATGATCGTTAATCTCAAACCAGCCACTTTTCCGTATTAAACAATAAAAACAATAAGAAGAGTAAATAACTTTTTATTCCGTTAGCTCTTCATCTTTCTCAGGAGAGATGTAATCAGCCTGCGCTGGAACTTTCCGGAACACAAGTCTGTTTTTCTGGATCTTTCTGGATTTTTCTCAGGAAAGGATGATTACAGGAAAGGATGAGCAGAGAAAAGGATGATTAGAGAAAAGGATGAGCAGAGAAAAGGATGATTAGAGAAAAGGATGAGCAGAGAAAAGGATGAGCAGAGGAAAGGAAGAGCAGAGGAAAGGAAGAGCAGAGGAAAGGATGAGCAGAGGAAAGGATGAGCAGAGGAAAGGATGAGCAGAGGAAAGGAAGAGCAGAGACTGCCGGAGGACCTGCACTGAGCTCCAGGAGACTTTATTTTTAGCACTCAGTTTATTTGTTTATTTACGTTACACACTGACACTGTTCTTTCCCTGAGTCCTATATATATATATATCAAGCTCCAGTTTCACATTTTTGTTGAAGCCACGTTCCTCATCACCTCTTCTGCTATCAGTTCATCTCTTAGGGTGTAAATCTGTTCATCAGCTCATCAGACACTTTGCGTAACACTGCATTCACGCTAGCAAGCGACAGGGACACTGATAAGCGCTGATTTTCTCAATTCTGTGTGAATCCACAAATCCAAACATCTGTCCTGAACCATTCCGCGGGCGGATCATGTGGCACGTGCGGTCCGACGTTTCTTCAGTTCTTTAGTTCCTGCAGTTAGTTTGATAAAACAACTCTCATAAACGTGGTTTCATCTTCTCCTGTCAGATCCGAGCTCTCGGTAAACGCGTACAGAGACGTTAGGAAGAAAAATAAAGCGGCGAAGGAAGCAGCAGAGATCGCTGGCGTCGCTGGTGAAATGTACGTAGCTAGTACAGTTAGCTCGCTTCGCTAATCTAATCTGAGAGCGAAGCTGAGGAAGGTAACGTAAATCACACAACTGATCAGTGATCAGTGATTAGTGCGTTGTTTAATTTATGTTTAACTCGTTATCTTTAGAAGTGAGCAGATAGCTACTACTGTTAATCATCGCAACTTAAAAATAACGCTGGACAGGCCACGCCCACAAGAGACAAGCTACAAGTGACACAGTTGTAAATGTTCTACAACATGAGATGTAACTATAAACAGATAAAATGTACAATGTGTCATTCATTATATTCCTAAAAATTAATAAAAAAATGTAGTTGCTGTGGTGTGAGAGGAATAAAACACTTGGGGACGTGCTGTTAGAGGAAAATAATCACCTTCAGGATGGTAATTCTGCTGTACAGTAACAATCGCACCACCCCGTCACATCATGAGCTGTTGCTATAGAAACGATAACGTAGTAGAACGAGCGCATTAATATAAACCTGCGCTACAGTAACTCCGCTTCATCACACCACACCGTCACTCAGTATCTCTTCTGTGTGTGTGTGAGAGTGTGTGTGTGTGACTGTGTGTGTGTGAGTGTGAGTGTGTGTGTGAGAGAGAGTGTGTGGGAGTGTGTGTGAGTGTGTGTGTGTGTGAGTGTGTGTGTGAGAGAGAGTGTGTGTGTGTGAGTGTGTGTGTGTGAGTGTGTGTGTGTGTGAGAGTGTGTGTGTGTTAGAGTGTGTGTGAGAGTGAGTGTGTGTGTGAGAGAGAGTGTGTGAGAGTGTGTGTGTGTGAGTGTGTGTGTGTGTGTGAGAGTGTGTGTGTGTGAGAGTGTGTGTGTGAGTGTGTGTGTGTGAGAGCGTGTGTGAGTGTGTGTGAGAGTGTGTGTGTGTGTGTGTGTGAGTGTGTGTGTGAGTGTGTGTGTGTGTGTGTGTGAGAGTGTGTGTGTGTGAGAGTGTGTGTGTGTGAGAGTGTGTGTGTGCGTGAGTGTGTGTGTGTGCGTGAGTGTGTGTGTGTGCGTGAGTGTGTGTGTGTGCGTGAGAGTGTGTGCGTGAGAGTGTGTGCGTGAGAGTGTGTGCGTGAGAGTGTGTGCGTGAGTGTGTGTGCAAGAGTGTGTGCGTGTGTGTGTGTGTGTGCGTGTGAGAGTGTGTGTGAGAGTGTGTGTGAGAGTGTGTGTGTGCGTGAGTGTGCGTGAGTGTGCGTGAGTGTGAGCGTGAGCGTGTGAGAGAGCGTGAGAGCGTGTGAGCGTGTGAGCGTGTGAGCGTGAGTGTGTGCGTGTGTGTGTGAGCGTGTGTGTGTGAGCGTGTGTGAGTGAGAGTGTGTGTGTGAGAGTGTGTGAGAGTGTGTGAGAGTGTGTGAGAGTGTGTGTGAGAGTGTGTGTGAGCGTGTGTGTGAGCGTGTGTGTGAGCGTGTGTGTGAGCGTGTGTGTGAGCGTGTGTGTGTGTGAGCGTGTGTGTGTGAGTGTGTGTGTGAGAGTGTGTGTGTGAGAGTGTGTGTGTGAGAGTGTGTGTGAGAGTGTGTGTGTGTGCACACGTGTGTGAAAGCCCCTCAGTGTAGTGCACAGTGTAGGGACGAGGAGGACGAGGAGGAAAACGTAAGTTGAAAATGTATTTCTGATTATTTCCTTCTGGCCGTGCTGCAGCACCAGGCCGTATCGTTCATGCTGGCCGAGATGGCGATGAAGGTGGAGCTTGCGCGACTGGCCTATCAGAGAGCGGCGTGGGAAGTGGACGAGGGCAGGAAGAACACCTACTACGCCTCCATCGCCAAGGGCTACGCCGGGGACATCGCTAACCAGGTGGCGTCTGACGCCGTGCAGATATTCGGAGGAAACGGATTCAACAGCGAATATCCCGTCGAGAAACTGATGAGAGACGCCAAGATCTATCAGGTCAGTGAGAGAACTTTCCAGAACCACGTTTCGCTTTTCACGACATCACTGTGTGTCTGCTTACCTGTGTGATTTCCTGTTAAACACCTACACGTTAACGTCAGACGCCTACGTGCTTACGTTATTTCCATCTTTAATTTACAAATCCTTTTCGTTCCTTTCCTCAGATTTATGAAGGCACTGCTCAGATCCAGAGGCTCATCATATCCCGAGAACATCTCAGCAAATACAAGCAGTGAAACTCTCCAGCTTCTTCTCCCAGCAGCAGCAGCAGCACTTCAGAGTTTAAAGATCAACACGTGGGCCTTCATTATAAACCATGTATAATCATTTAACGAGTCGCCGTCCAGCGTGTCTCACGTTTGTTTCACGTTGATGTTAACACATCAGGTGGAGGTGTTCCTGTCCTCTGCGTCTGCATTCTCAGTGCTTTTATATGGTAATGATTTGTTCAGTTAGTTTCAGGAGCGTTAGACGAGTATCAGATACCTCACTTCCACACACCACCTCTGGCATTGCACAGGATTATGTATTACGTACTTGTTTTTCTGAACAACTGGGGAAAAAAATGATTGTGAAATGGTTTGAGTTCTCTGTAAATTTTCTAACCAGCATGGCTTCCAAAAAAAAAAAAAATAATAATAATAAAGAACAAAGAATGTTATTGTAGAATTGTCTGATGGATTTTTTTTTTTTTTTAAAGTTAATATTAAAAACATAGTATACTATATGTCCCAATCTGTGTCTTTGTGGTATACAGGTATATTGTATTTGTATTATATATTCTAGTTATTATTATTATTTAAAATCTAAAAAGTAGTATTTTTATGCTATTATTTTAGTATATTTTGAAAACCAAGTAGAGGAGAACAGGACCAATCAGATGCTGACATTTCACTGGATAAATGGCTAGTAAAAGACACAAACAAAAAGGTTTTTAGTACTTTTTAGGTTTTTTATTGATTTTTATTTTTCTATATTATTGTTTATTTGCATGTCACTGATATTCATAATATTTATAAACAGGAAAAATATTAGCCGGATGCTAACTGGGTGTTTGTAGTTTGTAGACTAAAAAAATATTTTAAAAAACTCAACTCAGAAAAACAAATTAGATACAATAATATAAAGACAAAGTCTATACATATTATATTTACAACAATAAATATAATAACAGAAAACGTTATAAGTGAGTTATAAATTTATCTCAATGTAACGGCGGAATTCACTTCCGGTCCTGCAGTGACGTGTATAATGTGCGACGGCTAGGTCGCTGGCTCAGCTCCCTGCTTCGCTGTCAGGATGGTGAGTTATCTAAAATTATCAGTGGATTTGTGGACTATTTTAGTTATTCTAAGGTTAAAAATGAACATTTGTTATAGGTGAGTGACAAGATGGTAAAAATAATGCATAAAATAAGAGACAGCTGTATTAAATCCACTTAAAGGAAGATGTTAGTACGCTAATTTCATTCAAATTCAAGAAATAACGTTATTAATATGAATCATATTAAACAGTAACTAACGGAATGAAGTGTGTTGAGGGATAAATTGAATTAAATTAAGTTATATCTTTTATATCTATTAAGGGTAATTCCAGTAAAATTAAATGTGCATGAGTTACTGCAGTAGAATAAAATGAAATTAAATTTGTCATGCCTGTACACAGGTTTCTATTATAAATGATTTTTTGGTTTATTTCTGGTGTTCAACATTCAACTTATGAAGAATAACAGCAATATTCAATAAAAGAGACTTAACACTGCAGGTATGATCATACTGTACAGGTTATAAAGTGGCAATGTGTTGAATAAAATAAAAATAACAAGAATAAAATAAAGCAAATCTGCAATAACTCTAATTCTACGTGAGTAATGTTAGTAAAGTAAATAACGTCACGGAGGAACTTCATAAATCTGAGGATCATTAGCAAGCAGCTGATAATTTAATGTTTCTATTTTAAAAGAATGCACACATTAATCATATATAACAGTTTTTCACAGTATACTCGCTCTCATCCAATCATCTGAGTAAAAACTGTCCGTTATATCTGACACGATCCTGTCTGTTACTGAGGCTGTGTTCACGTGAGCAGAGTAGATGATTGATTAATCACCGTTACATGAGCTGATTGCAGTTAGCAGACCTGAGCACAGCTCTTTCAGCTGATTGTGACTGATCATGTCTGTCTCAGCTGATCACAATTGTCTCAGCTGATCACAATTGTCTCAGCTGATTGTAGTTTTTCATCTACAGTCCCCTCTGGAAGTATTGGAACAGCAAGGCCAGTTCTGTTGTTTTTGCTATATACTGAAGACATTTGGTTTGAGATCAAAAGATGAATATGAGATGATGGATCAGAATTTCAGCTTTCGTCTCTGTTTGGGCTGATCGCCTCTGTTTGGGCTGATCGCCTCTGAGCTGATCGCCTCTGTTTGGGCTGATCGTCTCTGTTTGGGCTGATCGCCTCTGTTTGGGCTGATCGTCTCTGTTTGGGCTGACTGCCTCTGAGCTGATCGCCTCTGTTTGGGCTGATCGCCTCTGTTTGGGCTGATCGCCTCTGTTTTGGCTGATCGTCTCTGTTTGGGCTGATCGCCTCTGTTTGGGCTGATCGCCTCTGTTTGGGCTGATCGCCTCTGTTTGGGCTGATCGTCTCTGTTTGGGCTGATGCATGACAGTTTTGGCTGATCGTCTCTGTTTGAGCTGATCGTCTCTGTTTGGGCTGATCACCTCTGTTTGGGCTGATCGTCTCTGAGCTGATCGTCTCTGTTTGGACTGATAGTCTCTGTTTGGGCTGATCGTCTCTGAGCTGATCGTCTTTGTTTGGGCTGATCATTAAAAAAACTCTAATTATGAATTGTATTTGGGCTGATCCTATCTGTTCAGATTTTCACACTCTTGAGTTTCATTCTCAGTCACCATCGTGTTTTAATTAATCGTGTTTCTCAATTAATTATCTCAATTAATTATCTCAAAACCATTGTGTTTTAATTATTATTATTATTATTATTATTATTATTCCAAGCCTTTGATCTATGGAGTGTGTGTCTGTGTTCTGATGGTGATGGATTTGTACTTCAGCCGTTTGAACACAATGAGAATGTGTCCTATTTGCTTCAGTACACTATTTATTTATATTCTTTAATTACAGTTATGTAGTTTATTGTAGTTTATTTTAAAAGCTGCTTTTAGTGAATGAAAAAACCTCGACAGAACACAGACTTCAATCTTTAAATGTTTATAGAGCAAATAATCATTAGGTAAAATTCTTTAATTGTGACAGTAAATACATGTGTGTGTGTGTGTGTGTGTGCGTGTGTGTGTGTTGTGATGCAGGGGACTCAGATCAAAGACGTGGTGATTAAACCTGACGCTCCGAACGCACTCCTGCTGGAGAAACACGCAGACTACATCGCTGCCTACGGCTCCAAAAAAGACGACTATGTGAGCGTTCACGTCACCGATTCGCTGTTTACAGTAAACATCATCATTACACTCGACTCGACAAACCAATGAAATGTGTGTGTGTGTGTGCAGGAATACACCCTGTCGGAGTACCTGAGGATGAGTGGGATTTATTGGGGTCTCACTGTGATGGATCTGATGTCTCAGCTGCACCGCATGAACCGAGACGAGATCATCGACTTCATTAAAGCGAGTCAGCACGAGTGTGGAGGCATCAGCGCTAGCGTGGGGCACGACCCACACCTACTGTACACACTGAGCGCCGTGCAGGTCTCACACACACACACACACACACACCTACTGTACACACTGAGCGCCGTGCAGGTCTCACACACACACACACACACACACACACACACACCTACTGTACACACTGAGCGCCGTGCAGGTCTCACACACACACACACACACCTACTGTCGACTGACATTATACTGAACAGGATCATTATTATTATTATAATAATTATTATTATTATTATTATTATTGTTATTGTTATTATTGATTGATTGATCGGTTGATCGGTTGCAGATCCTGACCCTGTACGACAGCGTGAAAGCGATCGATGTGGAGAAGGTGGTGGAGTACGTCCGGGGACTGCAGCAGGAGGACGGATCATTCGCAGGAGACAAATGGGGTAAAAAAAAAAACAAAAAAACATTTATTTAGAGAATCGTTTCTTTAGTGACGCCGTCAGTAGATCTCGACTTTATGCAAATGAGCCTGTGAGCCTGTGAGCCAATCAGGTGAGAGGAGAATCGTCTGAGCAGGAAGTTGTTATTTAAGATGAATAAACGTCGTTACTGCATTAGAAGATGAACTCGCATGGATTTGTTAGGTTAGTCTGTAAAGCAGTTTATTATTACATTACATCATTGTGAGATTTAATGTAACATTGTCTGCTTGATTTGCATAACCACACCCACTGAAACACAGACACGCCCACCAGCGGTGATGAAACGCAGTTGGCTGTAACCTCACTCGTGTGTCGCTTTGTGTTTCTCAGGTGAGATCGATACGAGGTTCTCCTTCTGTGCCGTGGCCACGCTCGCTCTGCTGGTACAAACCTCTCCTTCTGTTTCAACCCTTTTAAAAAAAACTTTACAGTATATTTATTTTATATTTATATTTATATCTATAGAAAAAATGATTATTGCTGTTATAGGGCTAACTCTCTGAGGTGGATGTGCATGACTTTATTTAATTCAGCACAAGCAGCTTTTAATAATAAGAATAATAATAAGAAGAAGGTATAATAAATAAATAATAAAAGGGCTTTACAGTAATAAATCAAACAGGAACCTTTAAGGTACTAAGAACTAAATAATAGAACCTTTTCCCACCGTCAGGCTGAACCGTTACTGTAAAGAGGAACAGGAAGTACTTTAGAAAAGTACACCAGGAAGTGATGCGGTGGGTCACATGGGCTGGGGTCACGCCTTTTTCTCCTGACTGACAATATGGAGGATTTGGAGTTTTTTTTTTTTGTTTTTTTTTAACATCAAGGAAAAGTGGGAAGAAGAAGAAGAAAGAGCATGAGGAGCTAAACATGACGGAGGGATGGATTGATGGAAAGATGAAAGAAAGCAATAATAATAGAGTAGTAATATAGGAAAAAAAGGGAAAAAATGATTGATGAAAGAAAGAAGAATGATGGAGGGAAGACAAAAGAAAAGAAAAATGGATGAAAGAGAAAAATGATGAATGAAAGAAGATGAATCTTTAATTAGATACTCAGTAAACTGTTTAAATCTGAACACTGAAAGATAAAATAAAAAGACAAAAGAAAAGAGGAGGAGTTTGACTGTGTGTGTGTGTGTTTGCGTGCGTGCGCGTGTGCGTATTTGCGTGTGTGTGTGTGTGTGTGTGTGTCTCAGGGCAGGTTGGATGCGGTGGATGTGGATAAAGCGGTGCAGTTTGTTTTGTCCTGCATGAACTTTGATGGAGGATTTGGCTGCAGACCCGGCTCTGAGTCTCACGCTGGACAGGTCAGAACACACACACACACACTGTGACACACACACACACACACACACACACTATGAGACACATACACACTCTAATACACATGGTACTGGGGATTATTTCTCCATGTGGAGGTGTGTAGTGTAATTATTCCTGGAGTGTTTAGTCTGAATCTGTCGCGTCACTTACTGTTTACAGACTGAGCGTATTTTCTCTTCTATAAACTGAGCAGTAGATTATATTTATCCCATTTACACACACACACACACACACACACACACACCCTCCAACTACATTACTGAACACACACACATCCGTAAGACTAATCCTGAGATGTGTGTGTGTGTGTAGATCTACTGCTGTACAGGTTTCCTCTCCATCACTGGGCAGCTCCAGCAGGTGAACGCTGATCTGTTGGGTTGGTGGCTGTGTGAGAGGCA
Source organism: Pangasius sanitwongsei (assembly GCA_037576675.1). Taxonomy (NCBI): domain Eukaryota; kingdom Metazoa; phylum Chordata; class Actinopteri; order Siluriformes; family Pangasiidae; genus Pangasius; species Pangasius sanitwongsei. The sequence goes on along the minus strand of CM075016.1, from coordinate 24,274,475 downwards.
GCTCCCGTCTGGAGGCCTCAACGGCCGACCCGAGAAGGTCCGACATCCACACACACTCACCAACTTTATTACTTCACTGCCTACGTTTATACATAAAGCTTAATCATCCATTAATAATCCGACTCAGAGTTTAATCAGGATAAAAATCGTTCATGTGAGCACCTTAACGTGATCAGAGTAAACGGTCCAATCCGAATCCGACTGAGCACAGTGTGTTAACGTCCTTTTAATAATCCGTTAAATAGAAGAAAAATCTTCCTGTAAAGGTTTGTCTCAGACGATTTGTGCTGGATTAACAGATGTTTCTGATTGTCTTCCTACTCGTGTGTGTGTGTGTGTGTGTTGATCAGTTGTAAAGTGCAAAGCACATTCCTGACACAACTCATTTGCATATAGCGACGCCCACAAAACTCCCTAAAAGGTAAAGTGCACAGGCAGCTGGGAGCACGAAATGAGCGATCAGGGTAAAGACTGAAGAACAGAAGTGGACGTTATTTTGACTCACAGCTATGCCGATAAAAATATTAAATAGTATATAATAATAATAATAATAATCATAAGCGAGCGCTAAATCCGCCGTCAGTTGAGGCATTTATTTACGGCTCTGCGCAGACAGAGCGGCCCGTCCTCCGCTTATACACCACCATCTCTTTATCATTACTGAATGATCAGTTTTATTCATCTTATTTTATGGGTTTGTGTCGACTCACTTTCTTTATTTTTAAAATAAAGCATCTGGTTTTGAGTAGATGTTGTGGATGGAGCTCTGAGGCCCTGAGCGAGTGAACCAGCATGAGGATGTGTTTCTGATCGAGACTCTAAAGCTCTTCTCTCAGTCGCTTTGGATAAAAGCGTAATAAACATAAACAGTTTAAACTCCACAGAATGTTCCAGAGAGAAAAGTGCAGTAATAAATGCAGATTATAGGATCTGAAGTCCATCAGGTTTATGTTAGTTAGTCTTCTTATGCGTAAATTTACACACACTCAGGAGCACGAGTAGGACACGAAGGTTCTTCTGAATTTATGGGATTTTCACGAAAACTGAATTTCTTGTGTAAACGTACCTCGTACTAATTATTTACGCATGAACCTGTTCGTAATCAGCTCTATAAACGAGGCCCGGTGTGAACTGACCTCAGTAAATTCCGCTCAGCTTTTCTTATTGCTCTTCCCTGAAAAAAAAAGAGAAAACCTTTAATAAATCCTTTATTTGATGTGCAGTTATTTGAGTTTAGTGTTAACATTAGGAGATGAGTAAAGGTGTTATATGTCGGTGGATAATATTGTGTGTGTGTGTGTGTGTGTGTGTATTATGATATTTTCTACAAACTCTTTCTCTGTGTGTGTGTTTAATAATCGCAGCTGAGGCGTGAATAATTTAAAACTTGTTAAAAACACAATAGCCTGTTGTGGATTATTCCTTACATGCATGGTGCTAAGAGAAAATTAAACATCGCCCCTTTAATAAGAAGGAAAAGAAAGAAAAGTTGTGTAGGGAACTGTGGACAACAGAATAATCTTCGCAGATCATACATCAGAATGATATCTGTGTGTCTGAGTGAGTGTTAATCCTTTATCTCTCTGTCTGCCTCTGTGTCTGAGTCACGATGTGATGATGTTTGTTATACAGATAAGAGTTAAGAGATAAGGTTTATATACTGACGTGTGTGTGTGTGTGTGTGTGTGTGTGTTGTCAGCTGCCGGATGTGTGTTACTCCTGGTGGGTTCTCGCTGCGCTGAAGATCATCGGCAGGATTCACTGGATCGATAAAGCCAAGCTGAGGACGTTTATCCTGGCGTGTCAGGACGAGGAGACGGGGGGATTCGCTGATCGACCCGGAGACATGGTAAAGCCCACGTCTGATAACCGGCTAAATCTAATCTACAGCAAACAGTTCTGCACATCGCAGATTATCGTCATTTATCATTAGGGATAAATTCACATATTTACAATATATTTTTTGAATCCATTTATTTCTGTAAAGCTGCTCTGTGACAAGGTCCACTGTTAAATGCGCTATACATCGCCATCACCATCATCATCACATAACCATCATCATCACCATCATCATCACCATCATCATCTCACATCATCACCATCATCATCATATCACCATCATCATCATCACATAACCATCATCATCATCACCATCATCATCTCACATCATCATCATCATATCACCATCATCATCATCACATAACCATCATCATCACCATCATCATCTCACATCATCACCATCATCATCATATCACCATCATCATCACATCACCATCATCATCATCATCACATCATCATCATCATCATCATATCACATTACCATCATCATCACATCATCATCATCATATCACATCACCATCATCACCTCATCTCCATCATCATCACATCACCATCATCATCATATCACATCATCACATCACCACCATCATCATCATCACCATCATCATCACATCACCACCATCATCATCATCACCATCATCATCACATCACCATCATCATCATATCACATCACCATCATCATCATCACATCACCATCATCATATGACATCATCATCATCATCATATCACATCATCATCACCTCATCACCATCATCACCATCATCATCACATCACCATCATCATCATCATCATCATATCACATCACTATCATCATCATCATCATCACATCACCATCATCATATCACATCATCACCATCATCATCATCATATCACATCATCATCATCACATCACCATCATCATCATCACATCACCATCATCATATCACATCATCATCATCATCATCACCATCATCATATCACATCATCACCATCATCATCACCATCATCATCATCATCACCATCATCATCACATCACCATCATCATCATCATATCACATCACCATCATCACATCACCATCATCATATGACATCATCACCATCATCATCATCATATCACATCATCATCATCACCTCATCACCATCATCACCATCATCACATCATCATCATCATCATCATATCACATCACTATCATCATCATCATCACATCACCATCATCATCATATCACATCATCACCATCATCATCATCATCATCATCATCATATCACATCATCATCATCATCATCATCACCATCATCACATCACCATCATCATCACCATCATCATCATCACATCACATCACCATCATCATCACATCACATCATCACCATCATCATCATATCACATCATCATCATCACATCACACCATCATTATCACCATCATCATCATCATCATCATCATCATCATCACATCACACCATCACATCACATCACCATCATCATCACCATCATTATCACCATCATCATCATCATCATCACCCCCTACTGGATATATTCCAAACTGCAGTAAAGAAGTTAATTAAAATGATGGTGAATTATTAAATATCATTTTTGTTTTGTGTGTGTGTATGTGTGTGTGTGTGTGTATGTGTGTGTGTGTGTGTGTATGTGCGTGTGTGTGTGTGTGTGTGTGTGTGTATGTGTGTGTGTGTGTGTGTATGTGTGTGTGTGTGTGTGTACAGGTGGACCCGTTCCACACTCTGTTCGGTGTAGCCGGTCTCTCTTTACTGGGTGATGAACAGATTAAAGTGGTGAATCCGGTCTTCTGCATGCCGGAGGAGGTTCTGCAGAGAATCGGCCTCCACACGGACCTGCTCACATAAAACACACACCTTCACACACTGCACTGTGTTGTAGATCTTATGAGTGTGTTACGATGCATCGTAAGCCTTTAAACCCTGTGGTGTGTAAGAGGTGATAATGTGTTTGGTTGTTAACTCGCTGTGTACGTTGACGTTGTTTGGAATCCTGTTCGGTGGTGATGACGGAAACATGATGCTGTTTTTCTGAAGCCTGGATACAGAAGTGTGTGTTTAAATACTGCTTTTATACATTTATATATATAGCAGCGTACAGGAGCGACGAGTTCAGTAACAGGATGGAGCTGGTCTGTTGTATTGAACTTAAAAATAACCGAATAAATAACTAAAATTATAAATAGATTAAAGCTCATTGATCTGATTATTATTACGCATAACAGTGCATCTTTATTATTATTATTATTATTATTATTATTATTATTATTTAATTAAGGTCTTGCTTGTAGTTACAAATTCAGGACTTTTCTCACATTCCTACAATCAGATCTTTAAAAATATTTCTCCAGCACTCACTCCAGAAATTATTATAATAATGCAAAAATGTATTCATGATCACTAGCGCCAACTGCTGGTCATTCACTTTTCATTTCCCACTTTGATTTTTCATCGTCAAGTTCACTAATATGCTAAACAGCTATGGGTGTGGCTAAAACATAGGCCACGCCCACTCGCGTTTCTACTCTGAATTCCGAGCTAAACAGCATGCAAGAGATGACTAGCGAAATAATGGATTTAGCAGATGGTCAGAATGAAGGTTTTGTTTTTAGTTCATTGGCTTGGAGATGAACATTTTCAATCGTGCAGGAGGAGGAGGCGTGAATATGACGGTTAATGACAGGGTTGCCAGATTGGGTTAGTTTAAAATACTCTGTGGTTGCCAAAGTCTTGTTTTTTATAGCAAATAATCTAAAATAGATGGAAATAATTTTGGCAAAATGGCAAAGTGTAAGTGCAAACAGTGTGTCTATGATGTTCAGAACCGTTTCTGTTGTAAGATATACTCCCAGGATTGAGAGAGGGAAAGGGGGATTATGGAGTGAATGATATTAGCAGGAGTGAAGCAGATAGATGAAGGAGCTCAGTTTGGAAGCTTTTCCCTCTGATTTCTGTAAATGTTTAAGTCTCGTGGCTCTTGATGAGCTGCATCAGGTGCAGCAGATAACCAAATAATCACTCATCTTTTAAGAAGAAAAAAAAATCCCAGAAGATAATTTTTGGAAAAGTTTGTACACCCAGACACGTGTTAGTCTGAATTTTACATCAAACTTTTTTAATCATTATGATGATTTTGTGTACAAGAAGACTGTAGAAGTGAGTTTCACTGTTTCTAGCTTTTCCCCAAACAGTAAACCAGCGAGTGGAGGCACAGGAGCTCTCAGGAGTTCATCTGCTTCATTCCTGCTCATTTCCTCACCAATCATCTGCTCTGAAGACCATTAAAAGATTCAAAGCTTTTGCCCAGGAGTGTATTCTTCTTCTTCTTCTTCTTCTTCTTCTTCTTCTTATTATTATTATCATGACCTAAGTGCTTAAGCTCAACAGCGTAACAGCTGCTGTCCTGCTGCTACAGAAATACCTGTAAGAATATCAGCAATCAGCTGTGAAATATTGATTGGGATTGTTTTAATCATTTACTCTAATCATCTTGCAGTGTCTTTCCTTAAGAACTGTGCAGATCAACAGATAATTAGGTAAATAAATTTATCGTAAACCTAGTAAAAAACAAACGAGACTGTTAATAAACAACAAACAGAAAAAAGTATTAAATGAATCAACTGTCACTTAAATATGATAACAGTCTACAGTTCATTCACCTCTGAAATGTATTTTATTTTAAATATCTGTAATCATTTATTTAAAGTGAATATAAGTTATGAGTTTATGTGGGATAAATATGATAATAAAGTTATGAGTTATTTCATTTTAGCTTCATGCAGCTTGTGATCACTGTGTGTATGACTGCTGTGAAAGGAAAGTGTAACCCAAAAGCTTGGGAATGTATTTGTGTGCACATTATATTATATTATATTATATTATATTATATATTATATTAATTATTTATACATTAAAATATATTTCCATTCAAGCAGAAGTAGTTTATTTATGCCCAAAGCGTAAAGGCTGCTGAACTGACCACATGAAAAAGCCAGACACAGACCTGAGCTGCTCAGTGAGTTTCATTTACTCTCATAACAATAATTCATTTAAGACAATATTGTTTAGTTTTTTTGTTGTTTTTTTTTGGAATAAAGCTTGCCTCTGTGACGTCACAGGTGCGCTCTGACCCTACAGAGAGAGAAAAGACCGCGGAGCTCTCACAGACCCACTGAACTTCGCGATTACTGAAGCTATTACTGATCAGGAGAGAAGATAAGTGGAGAAGCTGATGAGTTTGATCGGCGCTGGTGTGGCGGATCTTCCGCTGCGCCCCCTGCTGTTCACCGCCGGAGCTGCAGCCACAGCAGCCGGAATTTACTGCTGCATTAAACGGGGTGATGGAGAGAAAACGCCAAACCCTGAGGACACAACTGCACCCGCAGGTACTCCATTCCTCAGTCCGGGTGGAGCCATGCAGTGCTCAGCTTACTCCTCTTCTTTAAAAGTAATGAACTGAGTAGATTAGTTCAGTCCTTCAGCAGCTAGGAGGCTCTGAGCAGGATGTTTCATTACTGTGTAGAGCAGAGCTGTTTAACCTGGAGCACACAGAGGAAGTGTGAGGGGAGAGATGGAAAACAAACAAACAAACAAACAAAGCTTTAAATATCACTATCATTCCACTGAAATGAATTATCTCTCAAAAACACGCCAAAAGAGCTTTTTTATTCATAATAAAATGATGAGCCAATCGACACACGAATCTGAAATGATTGACAGCCGTACAGGTGTTTTTAACTCTCCCATATGAAGTGTGTACTTCTGTGGAAGCCCCGCCCCTTGCCCCGCCCCATATTAGTCATATTGTGGCCCTGTCTCTTTCTGGCCAGGTACATGCATTTTTATTTTCATGCATATGTGTAATAAAATGTGTTTTTATTGTGCCTTATCCCACATTAAACATGTCCATACTGAACATCAGTAAACTGTATTTATTACTGAAGCCAAATAAATAAATAAATAAATAAACATGACTGAATAAATAAAGGGCGAATACGTTTGTGAATACTTTTCCCGGATCAGAAGTGGAAAATACTGCTTCTCTGCAATTCAAAACATAAATAATAAATAACATAATATATGATGATGTGTGTGAGGATTTTTTTTTTTTGCATTTAGACCCAGTGTGTGACCAGGCCACGGAACCGGCTCTGGTCCACCCCACAGACGTTCCTCAGGACCGGGTCACGGTACGTTTGTTCTGCTCCTAACTTTAACCCTATAGCGTATATTTACAGTCTCTTACTAACAAGACTTACTTACTACAGATCTAAGAGGGAAATATTTTATATTTATGGAGACAGAAATTAAAATTTTAAATATCATGATTGAAGTATTAGGCTAAGGACAGCAACCCAGACTTGAGGTTCATTTATTGCAGTTTTTGTCAGGGAAAAATGTACATAAAGTTTCCTCAGAAATCTGATGAATGCAAGGTTTCTGTGTCAGATGTATCTGAGGCTATGTGGCCCTTTAGATACAGTAGATCAGAGAGCTGGAACTACACATGACATTTGGACTGAATGCTAGTGCTCAGGAGTGCTACAAACACATAAAGCCTATAATATTTGAACGGTGATTTTCAGGATTCTGTGACTGAGGCGGAGGAGAAGATTCAGAAGCTGGAGGACAGAGTGAGGGAGCTGGAGGAGCTGCTCAGCGAGTCACACAGAGCTTGTGAAATGAAAAGCAAGGTACGTAAGATAAGCATCTGATTAAAAAGTGCTTTTCAAAATAATATGAGTACCACACCTTGGGAAATATTGAGAATAGGAAATGCTCTGCTCACTGGAGTTTGATGCTCACCTGCGTTGGAGCCGGAGGGGTGAGAGCATTGATGGATGGTCATGATATTAGATATGAAGATAAAATCTAATATCTATCAATGGCTCAGCAATGACTCTATTATCACACACACACACACACACACACACACACTGCTTCACCTCATCAGGTTGTCTAACTGTACATTATAAATACTAATTATTCATATAATCCACTTCATATATTTATAACGTATCTGCAGCAAAAGTGTACAAAAAGTGGAATGGAAGTGGCCCATTGTAGATGTGAACATTCAGCACTTGAGTTTAAACCTCTTTTGCTCCATGGCTGTGTTTTAGGAGTGTGAGAGAGAGCGAGAGGCTCACAGCATCCTCCAGCCCAAGCATCATGAGATGGAGAAGACTGTGATGCACTGTGAGGAGTTACTGAAGGTAAACTTTTCTTCTCATGAAACCATGACTGCTATTGTGAACTGTCTGTGTGTGTGTGTGTATATGCATAAAATCATGCAGATACAGGTCAAGAGCTTCAGTTAATGTTGAGAGCAATAAGAGGAGAATGACCAGACCGAACTGAGCTGACAGGAAGTCTATAGTAACTCAAGTAAGCACTCATTACAACCGTGGTGAGCAGAAAAGCATCTCAGCATGCACAAAACATCTAACCTTGAGGTGGATGGGCTACAACAACAGAAGACTATATCAAGTTCCACTCCTGTCAGCCAAGAACAGGAATCTGAGGCTATCATGGGCACAGACCCACCCAAACTGGACAGTTGATTATTTTTTCTGCTGTTGTAGCTCATCCACCTCAAAGTTTGATGTTTTATGCATGCTGACATGCTTTTCTGCTCACCATGGTTGAAAAGAGTGCTTATTTCAATTACTATATCCTTCCTGGCAGCTTGAACCATTCTGGCCATTTTCCTCTGGCTTCTCTTATCAACAAGGTGTTTCCACCCACAGAACTGTCTCTCACTCAATGTGTTTTGTTTTTCGCACCATTCTGTGTAAACTCTAGAGAATATTGTGTGTGAAAGGAGATCAGCAACTTCTGGAATACTCAAACCAGCCCTTCTGGTACCAACAGCCATGCCACGGTTAAAGTCACTGAAATCACAATTTTTCCTCCATGCTGATGTATCTGCATGATGTTTGCATTGTGCTGCTCCACCTGATTGGCTGATTAGATAACTGCATGAATGTGCAGATGTACAGGTGTTCCTAATAAAGTGGGCGGTGAGTGTATATACGAGTTGTTTGATGAGTCGGTTTTCAGGTCTCCATGGCTGAAGCTGAGTTGAAACACCAGAAGGCTGTGGAGTCCATTGCTCAGCTGGAGGCAGAGAAGGCCAACCTGACTGACCAGGTGAAGACACTGCGAGACACAGTGCAGGACCTGGGGAACCTGCTTTGTGAGGCTCACAGGGAGTGTGATGAGCTAACAGAGGTAAGTGAAATAAACCCCTTACATTAAGCAGTTCCTTTAGAAATAATCTGAGAACTTTTCATGTTCATGCTGCAGGAATAGTTTAACCAAAATGAAAATTGTAGTTTCAAGTTGCTAGTTTTTTATGGAATGGAAGTGGCCCATTGTAGATGTGAACATTCATCACTCGAATTTAAACCTCTTTTGCCCCATGGCTGTGTTTTAGGAGTGTGAGAGAGAGCGAGAGGCTCACAGCATCCTCCAATCTGAGTACGATGAGTTGAAGATGACTGTGATGCACAACGAGGAGTTTCTGAAGGTAAACATTTCTTCTCAAGAAACTATGACTGCTGTAATAAACTGTCTGTGTATATATAGACTATTTTCATGAGTGATGAGTTGGTTTTTAAAAGTATCTGAATGTGTGTGTAGAAGCACATAAAGCCAACAAGCCTTGATTGTTTAATTTTCAGGTCTCTCTGACTGAAGCTGAGGAGAAACACCAGGAGGCTGTGGAGTCCATTGCTCAGCTGGAGGCTGAGAAGGCCAACCTGATTGACCAGGTGAAGTCACTGAAAGACAGAGTGCAGGACATGGGGAACCTGCTCTGTGAGACTCACAGGGAGTGTGACGAGCTAATGAAAGTAAGTGAAAAAAACATTAGACGAAGCAGTTCATTTAGAAATAATCTAAGAACTTTTCATGTTCATGCTGCATGATGAGTTTAACCAAAATGAAAATTGTAGTTTCAAGTTGGTAGATTTTTACTAAATGGAAGTGGCCCATTGTAGATGTGCACATTCATCACTGGAGTTTAAAAGTATTTTGCTACATGGCTGTGTTTTAGGAATTTGAGAGAGAGCGAGAGGCTCACAGCATCCTCCAGTCCGAGTACGCTGAGTGGAAGAAAACTGTGCTGCGCAATGAGGAGTTACTGAAGGTAATCTTTTCTTCTCATGAAATAAAGATTGCTATTGTGCTATTGTCAAATCAAGTCAAGTGGATTTTATTATCATTATCATATAAAGCTAGTATACATCAGAATGAAATTTAATTTCTCCAGGACGATGCCGCAACACAAAACAGTATGCAAGACTACATAAAGTGCACTAAACAACAGTGTGAGATGAGTGCAGAACAATAAATACACAGAACAAAACAATAGATACACAGGACAGTAAATACACAGGGCAATAAATACACAGAACATGGGCTGTAAACTGTAAACTATTTTGTAGTGTAGCAGCAATGAGTATAGCAGCAGTATTGGCAGCAAAAATGATTCCCATAATAAAAGTGACTGATGGAGCTTTGTAAGGTGCAGGTGTGCAGTGTTTTTGAGTCATACTGGTTTAGGTGTTTGACTAGCCCAGGTGAGCGTTGGGAGGCAGCAGGTTGGTGAGTAATCTGATGGGTTACCTCTGGACAGAGACTTCCTAATGTCTACTGCAGACAGAAACAGTACTTGTCGATGGGAGTTGGGGTGGGCTTCCCTGCTGGCGTGTTGTTCTGTGCTTTGAACCGTGTGTAGCAATCTTTCATTGCATCTGGGAGTGAGGCATCACCATCACAGACAAGTGGTGTAGGTTTGTAGACTGTGATGGCCTGAATTCATCACCACATGTGCTTTGCATCCTTGGTGTTTAGGAAGTGACTGTGGATTCTTTCTGCATAGTTGCACTTTACCTCTCTAATAGCCCGGGACAGATTGGCCCTTGCTGTGTGGAGGGCTGCCTTGTCATCAGACCTGAAGGCAGTCTCTTGGGTTTACAGCAGCGAGCGCACTTCAGCAGTCATCCACGGGTTCTGGATTGCACATGTAGTGATGGTCTTGAAGGAAGTCACATCATTTATGCACTTGCTGATGTAGCCAGTCACTAATGCTGTGTATTCCTCCAAGTCTGTGGTGTTGTGGTATGTAGCAGCCTCTCTGAACATATTCCAGTCTGTCTGTTCAAAGCAGTCCTGAACAGCTGAGATGGCTCCCTCAGACCAGGTTTTCACCTGTATCAGAACCGGTTTGGCACATTTCAGATGTGGTCTGTATGCTGGGATTAGCATGATAGAGATGTGGTCTGAGCAGTTGAGGTGGGGTGCGGTCTAAAGTGTTTGTGTGGTCTAGGTCTATGTGTGTGTGTGTGTGTGTGTGTGTGTATGTGTGTGTGCTTGTTTACTTTACTTTTGGGGAGGTTTTGTCCTTTTTTCTCTGTTGTCATGAGTGATGAGTGTCTGAAAGTGTGTGTAGAAGTAAATAAAGCCAACAAGCCTTGGTTGTTGAACTTTCAGGTCTCCCTGGCTGAAGCTGAGTTGAAACACCAGAAGGCTGTGGAGTCCATTGCTCAGCTGGAGGCAGAGAAGGCCAACCTGACTGACCAGGTGAAGACACTGCGAGACACAGTGCAGGACCTGGGGAACCTGCTTTGTGAGGCTCACAGGGAGTGTGATGAGCTAACAGAGGTAAGTGAAATAAACCCCTTACATTAAGCAGTTCCTTTAGAAATAATATGAGGTCTTTTCATGTTCATGCTGCATGATTAGTTTAACCAAAATAAAAATTGTAGTTTCACATCGCTAGGTTTTTACTAAATGTAGAAGTGGCCCATTGTAGATGTGAACATTCATCACTTGAGTTTAAACCTCTTTTGCTCCATGGCTGTGTTTTAGGAGTGTGAGAGAGAGCGAGAGGCTCACAGCATCCTGAAGCTGAAGCACAATGAGATGAACGAGACTCTGATGCAGAACGAGGAGTTACTGAAGGTAAACTTTTCTTCTCATGAAACCATGACTGCTAATGTGAACTGTCTGTGTGTGTTTGTGTGTATAATATATACATAGGCTTCATACATTAAATCTGTCTTTTCACAGGAACATGGCATATCTCTTGGATCTGTTGAGACAGGAAGCAATGCGAGCAGAATTGGATCCACACGACAATCACAATCGACATGTGGGGTGTATGAGGGGTGAAAAGAAGGAGAAAATAACACCAATTTAATGTGAAGTAAAAAAAGTCAAGCTGGTCTTCATTTTAAAAAAATCAATTGATTTTACTAATTCAAAAATGATTTCATTAAAATAGCACACGTTTAGTCATCTAACACCACCTTACCGTTTTCTTCAAAAGGGGTTCGCCTGGGAGCAGTGCCCCAGATGAGCAAATTAGTCTGGTTCCTGTCACTCGGAACCAGCACCAACCCAGTGGAAACTCTGCAAGAAGGGTTTTATCTCTTTTATTCCAATTTGAATTTATTGAATTTATTAGGTTCCCTCACTTTTTTCAGCTTGATTTTTACTTCACATGCATTTTTCATCCCTCATACATAATAAACTACAAGGGAAAATATTAACAAATAATAAACACAATATATTCTTAAACAGTCAGTACTCTGATCACCCAAGTGGACTTTGTGCAGCTCATTCCTTTTACACTATGCTTGTGTTTCAGGTTTTTTGTTGTCTCAAGTACCTCGTGTTACTGTCCACTGCATTTTACTTATATGACTTTTTTCATTTTTGTATATATATATATACACTGTATAGGTATATATTTATTTTATTTTGTTCTTTCTTTCTTTCTTGAGAGAAATTGTAACATGGCAAAGCAATTTCCCCCTGGGATTAATAAAGTTCTTTGAATCTTGAATCTTGAGATGTTTCTGATTTCTGATGAATCAGAAACAACCCTGACAAGAGTCAAATATGAACGGCGGAACTCTGCCCATGATGAAGTGCTCATGAAGATGAATGAATGAATTACTCACTTTCCTAAAGTTCTCCGTGTTAACTTCATGTAAACGCTCATTACTCCCACCAGCCGAGAAAAATAAATCCCCAAGAATTTCCAAGGATCGTTACTGAAGTGTTTGGGAGAAACACCATTTGGAAATATCTTAAAAGTGGAAACAAATAAATAAAAATTGTAAAATTATTATGATGGAAGAGAATTTTATTATAAAATATAAGTTGAAAATATAGATCTCATTACTATAAGGTTATATATTTTAGTAAAATAATTTTTTTTTTGTAAAATTCTTAGCATATTGTTAGCATATTGGTGAAGTTGAAGTTGAAAAGACAAAGTGTTAAATGAAAAATAAATGATCAGCCAGTGATCGTCTGCATTCTCCTTTTCATTTTGGCGCTAACATCATGTCCATGCTGAAAACAGAATCACATACTTGCACTTCGCAGTTGATTGTGATTTTATTTATCCATTTTATTTTTTCAAAATTTTCATTTTGTTAGGTATGTAGCTTTATGTCATGAAAAAGAAAAGACAAAGTATGGATTGCATTTTTTCGTTATAATTTTGGCACTCGTTCTGCAGTTCGTTAAGAAAATGAAAAGCCAAAGTGTACTTTTGATTTTTTTTTTCCTGTTAGCATTTTAATTTTATTCATGGCCATGAAATACCGATATGATGAGGAAAATGAAACGACAAATTAAAATGCAAATGAAATTATTTCATTTCATTTTTTTATTTTGGCACCATCATTTTGCACACATATGGAAAAAGAAATGGAAAATGGAGGTCTGCAATTTAATTTTTGTTTTTTAATTTTAATTTTTAAAAAAATATACCTCCACTACATCTACTACTACTACTACTAATAATAATAATAGTAATAGTAATAAAAATGGCAGATAAGACAACCTAGAAAACTAAACTAAAATTATAAAAAAGCGTAAAAATATACTTGTATCAATTATTAATTATAAATACTAATATAACACTCATACTTCTTGGACAGTGTGTATTTAAACTTAAATACTATTTGCATATTCATTTTTACTGATTTATTTCAGTTGATTTGTTCTTCACCTGCACACCTCCTGTGCATCTTATATAATCTCAGAATTAGTTTTAAAAATGTTTAAAGTTTAAAAAAAATCATCTGGAATTTTTTTTATTTATAATGTGGGTGTTTAAGAACTGAAATGCTGATCAATACTTTATTTAGTAAAAAATAAATATATCTGGTTTTAAAACATTTATTTAACCCTTTATCAGTTAAAAGAGAATATGATACACACGACTTCCAGGTTGAGTGTGTGCTGTGCGTTTAGCTGCAGCGTTTTCATGGACATTTATAAAAAAATATTTTTTTATTTTGGTGGATTGTTTGCTGAGTTCAAACTTTTAAACACTACACACACACACACACACACACACACACACACACACACACACACACACCAAACATGCTGTGTAAACAGGTTTATATAATTATGACGTGTGAACTAGTGAGTGTTCATGTAGCAGAACATCTCAGCTGTGGTCTCAACACGTCTTCAAGGACTTCTGATGAACCTCCGCTGGAGAACACGTGTAGGACCTCGGCATGCATCCTGAGCACTGTGTATATAATGTAAACTGAAAAATCTCTCTCATCTGTTTAGTTAGTTAATTTTTTATTATAGGAATTGTATAAAAGGGTGTTCATGAAAATCAGCTGATCTGTGAAGACAACCTGTGTAATGTTCATTTCTCAGATGTGGAGTTTAGAGTGTGTATTTTATAACGTGTCGCTGTGGGACGTCTTGGTCTCGTCCTGCATCTCTCTCTCTCTCTCTCTCTCTTTCTCGCTGAGGTGAATGTTCTCTCGGAGTACTTTTTGAGCTGTAGAGTAAACAATCCAGGTGTAATTGTGTAAATGTAAAAGTGCTGCTATGTGATCAGTCTTCATGTCACCTTTATCACGTTCCACTGCTGTACGTCACACGTGTGTCCTGCATTGGGGGGCTGCACTGAGCTCAGTGTTCTTCAAACGGAGCTTCACAGGTTCCAGATCATTACAGGATTCAGTGCTCCTGGACTGGGTCAGGTCAAACACTTGAAAAATAAATTAAAATTAAAATAATCATGATGTATCTGGTATCAGGTGTGTGATGTTCTAATGGAGAACCTACAGGGCTCTAGAGCACTTCCTCATTGATCATGTAGAACAAAATAAATCTGTAATATTGTCTGTTGTGTTTTCATTAATGCTGTTCTCACTTACACATGACTCCCTGCTCCCTATAACCTGCTCTCTATCCCGATAGTTCCCATTATAGATGTTAGAAATGGGGCACAAAAAGCCTGTCAATTTTTAATGAACTGACTATTTTTCTATTATTAAATAATTATGATTATTTTTCCTCATAATTCTAACACACACTAAACATTTACCTTAACATTTGTTCTCACCAAATTAGTGTTTACACGTGTGTATGAATTATTGGTTCCTGTGAATAGTATTGTCTGGAATATGTCAGAAATTGAAGCCTTGGATCTCAGGTTTGGAGTGCTCCTTTTTATGTCTCAACTTCTCTAACCAGCGGAGTGAATTTGGGGAAAATCTGAGAAATCTGAATTTTTCACCCAAAAAACACAAAGGCCCTTACAGTTTATTTGGGTGAAAATTTTCACTTTCTCTGATTTTCTTTATATTCACACAGTTGGTTACTGATGTCAAGACATAAACTGCAGTGCACTTCAAACTGGAGATCTGAAGCGTTCATTTCTAACACGTGTGCTGGCCTGGGAAAACCCTTCACATGGTATTTTTAATATAAATTTGGAGGATTAGTAGGTTGTTTAGTTGTTCAGGCTGCTGGAGTAATAGATGATAAGGCTAGTGAGTGAGGGAACCACACTAAAGCCAGTAACTACAGAGTTCTGAACGACTTCAAAAAAGAATACAGCATCCAAAACTTGTATGACTGGAATATGTTAAAAATATAATAATAATAATAATAATAATAATAATAATAATAATAATAATAATAAACTTTATTTTATAAAGTGCTGAACACAATATAAACAATACAACAAAAATAATACAAAATCAACAAGCAAATGCAAGTTTAAAAAAATATGTCTTAAGTTGAAGCTTCATATCTCAGGTTTGGAGTGTGACAGGATGAAACTAAACACACTCCTGTTAATGTGTCAACCTCAATAACCAACAGTGTGAATGTGAAGAAAATTGGAGAAAGTCAAGAATTTCACTAAAAAAACTGTAAGGGGTTAGGGGCCTTGGTGTGTTTTTTTTTTGGGTGAAAAATTCGACATTCTCAGATTTTCCCCAAATTCGCATCATTGGTTAGGGAGCTCAAGACATAAGCAGGAGTACAGGTTTCATTTTCCTCTCACACTCCAAACCTGAGATCTGAGGCTCCTGTTTTCAACATGTGGGAAAACCTCCAGGTGGTCAAATTTTGACTTTTGTTACAGTTTCTTCAGTGTGATAGGAACATGAAGTTTGCGATCCTGTCTACATCTTACCCTCAGTAACTAATGGTGCGAATTTCAAAAAGATCTGACAAAGCAAAAAATATTTGTCCAATAAATCTCCAAGGTGTGTTTTTTTTCCAACAACAAAAAAATTGACTTTCTCTGATTTTCCCCAAATCCATGGTGTTGGTTAGGGCAGGTTTCACTGTCTTATCACACTCCAAACATAAGATCTGATCACATAATACACAGGTTTATTAATTTGTGCAGTATGATGATGGCTCTGTAGCTCAGGGAGACATTTAGTGCACGGTAACCCACGTTAAAAATGAAAGCCTCGGATCTCCAGTTTAAAGAGTGATACGTCGAAACGAAGTGCGCTGCTGTTTATGTCTCGATGTCACTAACCAACTGTGTGAATATAAAGAAAATCAGAGAAAGTGAAAATTTTCATCAAAATAAACTGTAAGGGGTTAGCCTTTGTGTTTTTTTTGGTGAAAAATTCGACATTCTCAGATTTTCCCCAAATTCCCACAATTGGTTAAGGAGGGCAAGATATAAACAGGAACGCAAGTTTTGTTTTCCTGTCACACTCCAAACCTGAGATCTGAGACTCACAGTTACAACGTGTAAGAAGACCTTCACATGGGCAAATTATCTTTCTACAGCTTTGGAGTGTGATGGGAAACAAAACTTGCGTTCTTGTCTATATCTTGACCTCAGATACCCACTGTGTGAATTTGGGGAAAATCTGAGAAAGCTGAAATTTTCACCCCCCAAAAACTGTAAGGGGTTAGCCTTTGTGTTTTTTAGACAAAAAAGTTGACGATCTCAGATCTTCACCAAATTTGCAGAGCTGGTTAGTGACGTTGAGACATAAACACAAGCGCATGTTGTTTTGTCCTGTCACACTCCATACCAGAGATCCATGGCATTCATTTCTAACACGTGTGCTGGCCTGGGAAAACCCTTCACATGGTATTTTTAATATAAATTTGGAGGATTAGTAGGTTGTTTAGTTGTTCAGGCTGCTGGAGTAATAGATGATAAGGCTAGTGAGTGAGGGAACCACACTAAAGCCAGTAACTACAGAGTTCTGAACGACTTCAAAAAAGAATACAGCATCCAAAACTTGTATGACTGGAATATGTTAAAAATATAATAATAATAATAATAATAATAATAATAATAATAATAATAATAATAAACTTTATTTTATAAAGTGCTGAACACAATATAAACAATACAACAAAAATAATACAAAATCAACAAGCAAATGCAAGTTTAAAAAAATATGTCTTAAGTTGAAGCTTCATATCTCAGGTTTGGAGTGTGACAGGATGAAACTAAACACACTCCTGTTAATGTGTCAACCTCACTAACCAACAGTGTGAATATGAAGAAGATCAGAAAAAGTAAAAAAATTTCACTGCAAAAAAAGTTTTATATGGATCTTTGTGGGATTTTTTTTTTGGACAATAAAAAAAAAAAAAAACAACTCTCAGATTTTCCCCAAATTTGCATCGTTGGTTACTGAGGCTGCATCATAAACAGTAGCACAGGTTTTGTTTTTGTATCACACTCCAAATTTGAGATCTGAGGCTTTCAATTTCAAAATATTCCAGTTAATAATACAGTCCCCTCCAAAAGTATTGGAACAGCAAGGCCAGTTATTTTTCTTTTTGCTCTACGCTGAAGACTGTTGGGTTTGAGATCAATGATGAATATGAGATGATAGATCAGAATTTCCGCTTTCATTTCCATGATATTTACATCTAGACGTGTTGAACAACTTAGACCACTGCACCTTGCAAATTCAAAATCAAAGTCAACCTTTTTATTTATTTATTTTATTGGTTTATTTAACAGGGACAGTGCACATTAATAAACATTACTGTAAATGCAGAATCAGCCAAAGGTTATTTTTCATCTGTAATCTCTGCACAGAATGTCACAGATTCACCCTAAAAACAACTGAAATGACAAAATTATTAAAATTATATTATAAACATGCAAAAGAAACCTCTTCAGAACACTAACTAAAACATGCAGAACAGAAGCACAGACATAAAAAGCATGCACAGTACATTATATAAATCCGTCTAACACAATAAGAGCAAAACGACAATAAAACAAGCATGCAGGTACACGGGGGCAAGCAGGCAATAGCAGGATATGATGTCGACAGATGACAAATGACAGTGCAAATAAGGTCTAGACAACTGGAAAATGAAAAATCAGCCTACAAGTCATGTCTTTGGACTAGGGGAGGAAACCGGAGTACCCAGAGGAAACCCCTGAAGCACAGGGAGAACATGCAAACTCCGAGGACACAGAGCCGAGACAAGATGCGAACCCCAACCCCGGAGGTGTAAACGTGCTAACCGCTAAGCCACCGTGCCCCACCGCAGTGCCACGTTTAACGTGAAAAAGCAGCAGAAAGCAGCACAAGCAGTCAGACAGTAGACTATAACACTATACAATAGACTATGCAACCATGAAGCACAGGACAGGCCACAAAAGCCTCTGATTAATAACAAAATATTTTAACAGTATACCAAAATATTCCTTTACAATATCCCTAATTTAGACTTTAAGTTTGAAAAGTTACTTTAAATGTCAACATAAATGAGTGATAATTTCCCAACCTTGTGTAATGTCATGTTGTTATTTAGCAAGTAAATATCCAGAATTATTGATTTCCCAGCATCTCATCTAATTAAGAGTCTAATTAAAGGATTTGATTAAAATCTTTTCCCAGCGGTGCGACACCAGCAGCTGCAACATGATCGTGCAGTCATAAATCTCCACAAATCTCCTCAAAACTCAGTTAGTAATATAGAGACAGAACTAAAACCTGCATCTTAATCAGATAAAACATCAGTGCTAGAGGGTTTAAAACTAAATTCAGAAAACCATATTTATTATAAAATAGTTTAAAGTTTGATTCTTCAGGCTGAACAGTTGATTCGTTTAATGTAATATTTTATTTTATGCACTAAAACAGTTTACAGCAGGATCTGATTTGTGTCATTATGTTCATATACATTTAAATAATAATGTTAATATGCAATATTTAGTAAAATATGTGTTTTGTTGTACATGTTGTGTCAAGATGTCTTTTATTATGTTGTATTTATTATGTTGTAGTTATATGTTTGTTTGGTGTATTTTTTAAATATATATTTTTTGTTTTCTTTTTCAGGAAACATCTAATATTTTGTAATATAAAGCATTTTTTTCTTTTAATTAAAATTATTTTGAATTACTTAATTGCTAAAAAAAAAGATATAAATATAAAGCATACACGCTCATCAATTAATTTTGCTACAGCAGCGACTTTTCACTATAACTGTACCTCATCACATAACGAGTGTAATCTAGATGGCGCCCCCTTGTGGAGTGGAGGACATGCAACCACTCCAGGTTCAGGTCGTCTCTAACGGGAGGCTCGTAATGGCGTCTAGGAGGCCTCCAGTGTTCAGCAGCCTCCTCCTCAAAGCCACTCGATTCATACGAATGACACGGCATTTGGCCCTTATCCAGAGAGACTTACAGAAGGCCTGATTGAACAGTGACAAAAGTAATGGCACCCCATAAAAGGAGGACGCATTAATGTCCGTAGTAGCCGACACGCTGCAGTGGCTGAACTGCATTACTGAAAGATTTCAGCTCTCTGTAAGCTTTGCCTTTTATGGAGTGTTGTGGGCGTGGCTACATATAAATGTGCTGTGAACACACTTGGTAAATTTCGGCTGATTGGCGTTTGTCAACATACACACGTAAGTGCAGAGACATTTCTGCAAATCTGGTGGAAATTTTTGGGTTTGTTTGGTCATGAAGTATAACTTTAGTAAAAGTTTCATAAACAAGGTCTCGTGTTAGTGTTGCACTGAAAGCAATTTCTATAAAGTCTATGATAAACACTGTAAATTTGCTTTACTGATTGCTCCTTGGTCTTCATGATGCTGTGTGTTTAGGTATGTTCTCACACATAAATTCTGGGTTCTTCCAGAAACTGGTGTATTTATACTGAGATCATATGACACTTTAATTACACACAGGTTGACTCCATTCAACTCATTATGTCACTTTAGGTGGTAACTGAACCAGAATTGATATAGTGACCAGGGTGAATACTTATGCAATCTTTTAATGTTTTTTATTTGTAAATATTTTTATAAACTATACTGCCCCCCCCCCCCCAAATACACACACACACACACACACACACACACACTCACACACACTTTAATATTATGGCCTATTTTGTGTAGATTCATTGTGCATTACAATACTGATGTAATGCACTATACCTGTCTTTTTCTTTCATTTTTACAAGGACACTTTTACTGCATATAATTAAAAATGCAAGAGAGTCTCATAAAACACTGATCTTTTTCTTTTCCAAAGTATTTGCAGATATTAGTTTATATATTTTAGCTCTAACAGCACCAGTATTTGTCTGCACAATGTAAACGCATCACTGCTGACACCAGGTGGCGCTCTGACAGCAGTTTATGGGTTTTATTTTAAATCTCAGCAAGCCGGCCTAAAAAGCTCTATGCTGCCATTAAATCCAAAATATGATTTTACTGTTCATATTTAAATTTAGAACCCGTGACTTGAACAGCTTTTTTAATAAAACCGATGATTCTTCAACGGTGAAATCATTTCATACCATAACAGTTTCGTGTTCTTTAATAAACTCTCAGAGAAAAAGGTTACTAAACTGTATCAGTCCTCGTCACACAGGTGGAAGAGTAAAAGGTGCATCTTTTGTACCTTTAGTTTATCTTTTTCCTGGAAAGGTGTGTGTAGGTGAACTCCACTCCATACCCTGTGGACGGCGCTTGATTGGAGCCAATTTCATCCCACAACAGGACAATGACCCAAAGCACTGCCCCAAATTATGCAAGACCTATTTAGGGAAGATGCAGTCACCTAGAATTCTGCCTGTAATGGACTGGTCAGCGCAATCACCGGATCTCAGCCCTCTTCAGCTGTTGTGGGAGCAGCTTGACAGGATGGTACGAAAAAAGTGCCCATCAAGCCAATCCAACATGTGGGAGGTGTTTCAGGAAACATGGAGTGAAATTGATGCAAATTATCTCAGTAAACTTCCAACTAGAATGCTAAAGGTCTGCAAGGCTGTAATTACTGCAAATGGAGGATTCTTTGATGAAAGCAAAATTTGAAGCACTAAATGGTTGTTACAAACAGAAATCATTATTTCTAACCTTGTCACTGTCTTGACTATATTTTCTATTCATTTGGCCACTTATTTGATAAATAAAAGTATGAGTTTTCATGGAAAATGTGAAATTTTCTGACGGATTCCAAACTGTTGAACAGTAGTATACAAAACATGTCCCCTTGATCCAAGGTCCAGACGTACACTCACCAGAGACACACAGACATTTCTGCTAATTCCTTCCAAGCTTTATTTTTCTTCATAATGTCTCAGTACACATTTAATGAGAGGTTGCACAAGATAAGATGAAACCATGGTTAAACATTTGTCTTTAATTTTTGTGTCAAACAGTAAATGGGATTTAATTACAGGTAGGAACTGAAAAACGTCTGAGCACGCGTGCCACAGGATTGATCTGATGAATCATTCGGGCCAATCGTTTGGATTTGTTGCTTCTTTATAGCATTATACCTAATTTGCATAATATGAACATCTAAGTACGTAGAAAATGAATGTGTAATGTTACACATTAAGGGCAGGGCCACATGACCACACCCACATGTCACAATTCTGCATCTTTTTTTTTGCATCCCTAAATGAGGCCCTGAGGCTCATGCTGCTGTCCAAACATCTACTGAGAGACCGCATACCCCTGTAGCTGTTTATTATTTAAAGGGCAGAGATAAACTGCTTTGTACTGAAAACAAGCAAAACATGTCCGTGTCCATGACTGATGATCTGATGAAGCGCAGAAGATGCTAAAAAATATTCAGTGCTGTCTCTAAACAGAACCTCTGGCCTTGATTATAAAGTCAGGTTTGATATTCAGCTCTGTATGACACGACGAGGCAGGAGAGGCAGCGGGGAATTGATTCGCTGTTCATTTACTGTCAGGGTGATAAAAATGGAGTTGAACATGTAGCTCTCTTATACAAACTATAAAGATATGTACATGATGCATAGAAAGACCTGCAGTGTGGCACTGTGCATCTCTCTGGAGGTAGACAAGAGCTTCAGGCAGTGCTGATCGAGCAGATATGGTGCCATAGGCAAGACCAGGTTCAGGCTAAATCTAGTCTTAAAATAACCTACAGAATGTTTTGCAGCAGCTTTACACAAATCCCCATGCAGATTTAGATGTTTCTTATCTTAGCAATAATTTCTGAGGCTATCCTAGTCATATTATCTACATGAGCTTCAAATGAAAGACTGGAGTCGATAATCACACCAAGGTCTTTTACTGCTGCACATGATGTAACTGAAAGGCCATCCAGAGTTATTATGTAATCAGAAAGCTTACTTCTAGCTGCATGTGGTTCTAGCAGAAGTATTTCTGTGTTATTTCAAAATTAAGTAGGAGGAAGTTACTCAGTATCCAGTTTCTAATGTCTTTTACACATTCCTCAACTTTATTAAGCTGGTGTCTGTCATCTGGCTTTGCTGAAATATACAGCTGTGTGTCATCAGCGTAACAGTGGAAGCTAACACCATGTTTACGGATAATTTTACCCAGAGGTAGCATATATAGAGAAAAGAGCAGTGGGCCTAAAACAGAGCCTTGCGGGACACCAAACTTTACTTTTCTACACATAGAGAAGTCGCCATTTACATCTACAACTTGATAACGAGACCATGAGCCAGGAGAGAGTCGTTCTCTTGACTCCAACAACATTTTCAGGGCCTCCCAATTTTTTTTTGTCAGCTGAACACTTTCAGTCTAAATTATTTGCCTTAAGAGCTTTTATGCAGGCTAATATTAGGTCAAACTTTTGCTAGTTGTTTTGAAATATTCGACAAGTTTCGTGACCAGGATTTTATGTTTTGTTTCCAGAAAATTAGTGGCTATATACTTTCATTAGAAACATGTCAAACACTAAGAGACGGGTGTGGACTTGTCCCTGTCTGTGCATATAAATCCAAATTTACTCCTCTCTGTACTTACACAACACTTTGGAGCTTTTGTTTTCTGACTTGTACTTGGATTTTATTCCTCTTGTGATTTTATTTATTTATTTTTATTTACTTGGA
This sequence comes from Pangasius sanitwongsei, assembly GCA_037576675.1. Lineage (NCBI taxonomy): Eukaryota > Metazoa > Chordata > Actinopteri > Siluriformes > Pangasiidae > Pangasius > Pangasius sanitwongsei. The sequence continues at coordinate 24,250,991 of CM075016.1, read as the reverse complement.
CAGAAAGTGCCTAATCCAAGTGATTTTAAGGAGTTGTAAAGATTAAGATGTTTTTAATCCATGAAGAATTAATTACGTTTAACTCACATTACTATTATCTCTCACAGAACTATTATCTCTCGACATTACCCAGGAATAATTAAATAATTTTTTTTTACTTACGAGGTTACAATAAAGTGTATTTTATTAAACCCTTAAGGGTTTACAAACCCACGCTTGGGAAACACTGATCTAGAAGAATATTAAGACCTATGGCATTAAGATGGAGCAACACAAGCAAGGAGACACAACAAGCCAGTATTTGGTCATTTACCACTTTAACCAGCGCTGCCTCAGTGCTGTGATGAGGCTTAATAAGTGGACTTGGAATGAGGGATTGTGGATTGAGAGGCATTTACTTAATATTTAAATTTATTTAAGTCATTTCAGGAACAGAGACTGTGTAAATTAATACAACTGAAGGGCAGGTAATAAATTTGTGGAAGCTAGATTCTGCCAGCTGAAGACAAAGTTAAACCATTATTTTATTAATGTTTCTATAAATAATGACCAACTATCTCATAATAACAGAAATATCCTTCATTTGTAGTGAGATCTACTCTCTTAATAACTATTGAGAATTTACACAATTAACACAAACAAAACTTTAAACTTTACATGTGACCTCATTTACACACACTGCACACACTTTATCAGACTATACACATAAAATTATCCTCTGTATTTGGGCCCGAGTGTGGAGATTATTCCGATCCCGTATTCCCAACACGCCTCAGAGGAAAATGTTTCTGCATCTGATTTTTATTTCTTTTTCTTTTTTTTTTTTTGCTGAATGTCACCTGGAGAAGTTGGATCTGGAGCACCGTTTCCTCGCGCATGTATTTTTCATCACCGTCTACACAGCATTAATTATTCAAGCAGGACCTTCGGCTTCTCCTCTATCCCTCATCCTTACACACACACACACACACACACACACACACACACCAAATGCCATTTACGGCTAAAAAGAGACGCAGCTCTGAGGTAGTAATGAAATGTCAAATGGAATGTAGATATTTCAATAATAAGTGGTTTTGCTTAAATAGTGTAAACAGTAAACAGTGTCCTGATATGATATTTATACTTATGTTTATATATTTATATTTATAGCAGTTTGAGTGGTTTGTATCATTGATTTATTCGGTAACATTACACTCGCTGGGAGAAACTTTATCAGACTGGCATTACAAAAAGGCCATTAAAAGTCCTATAAGTGTGTGTGTGTGTGTGTGTGTGTGTGCTGATGAGAAAGTATTTTATTTTAAAATCTAAATAAAATTGAGGACACACTATATAATAAAACTGTACAATATTATGTTAAATTATGTTTATATTTCTAATTTATTATTAATTTTTATAAATTTATTCATTTGTTTATTATATAATGAGCTAGTTGCGGAGATAATGTTAGCGTCTTCTTTGCTTAGCTAGCATAACAACGCTATTAGCGATCTACATTCTATTAGCATGCTAACATTTTTCACTTTCTTTTCCAGCTGTTTGTTTAGCTACTTAAGTTAGCATACCTTGCTGTTTCCGTTCCTACGTTATTTTTAGCTAGCTAGCATAATGGCTTGTATTTGCTTTGTACTCTGTAGCACTAAACATGCTAACTTTTCTGTCTTTGTTGGTTTGCTTGTTGTTGAGGGTTTTTGTCAGTATGTTTTTGTCTAATGTAGATTAATATTCCTGTAGAGTGAAGTGTTCATGTTTAAATTTTTTTTTAGAGCAGAAATAAAATGTCGCAATGAGTGAGTCAGGATTTTTTATATTTATTGTGAAGATAGTAAATCTAACAGGAAATCAGGAAAGCTTTCTCCCACACAAACGGCTCAAAATGGGGAATAAATATGTATATGCCATATGACAAACAGAAAAAATATATTATTTGTAAGTATAGATAGCTAAATTATTATTCCGTCATCATTTACTTCTGCTATTTAAGCTGTAGCTGTAAAACTAAATCTGTTTCATTTATCAAATTAGCTGCTAACTGCTCGCAGAAATGAATGAATGGATGCTAAAATTTCATCAAGTTTATCAAAATAGTTGTAGCAGTATTCTTACAATTATTTTTGTAATACTAGCTCTACTTTTTATGTTAATCATTTTGTAGACTCCATCAACACTGGAAAGAAACACACACGGCACCTTGTAGACAAATTATTTTATTTTTCATTTCATTCTCTCCATTTTGCACAAAGAAAAACGGCTGTACAAAAGCTTGCATGAAAAACACAACATGGCGGAGTGCAGTGAGCATCTCTGGGTGGGCGTGTCGGGAGGTGGGCGTGTCGGGAGGTGGGCGTGTCCCTGGGTGGGCATGTAGGGGTGTCGGCAGGTGGGCGTGTCAGTGGGCGGGAGTGTAGGGGTGTCAGCACTCTGGCGTTTTTCTGGGTGGGCATGTAAGGGTGTCGGTAGGTGGGAGTGTCCCTCGGTGGGCATGTAAGGGTGTCCGAAGGGGGGCGTGTCCCTCGGTGGGCATGTAAGGGTGTCGGCAGGTGGGAGTGTCCCTCGGTGGGCATGTAAGGGTGTCCGAAGGGGGGCGTGTCCCTCGGTGGGCATGTAAGGGTGTCGGCAGGTGGGAGTGTCCCTCGGTGGGCATGTAAGGGTGTCCGAAGGGGGGCGTGTCCCTCGGTGGGCATGTAAGGGTGTCGGCAGGTGGGAGTGTCCCTCGGTGGGCATGTAAGGGTGTCCGAAGGGGGGCGTGTCCCTCGGTGGGCATGTAAGGGTGTC
>CM075016.1:24237687-24248113 GCA_037576675.1 Pangasius sanitwongsei | reverse complement strand
TCCCTCGGTGGGCATGTAGGGGTGTCAGCAGGTGGGCGTGTCCCTCGGTGGGCATGTAGGGGTGTCAGCAGGTGGGCGTGTCCCTCGGTGGGCATGTAGGGGTGTCAGCAGGTGGGCGTGTCCCTCGGTGGGCATGTAGGGGTGTCAGCAGGTGGGCGTGTCCCTCGGTGGGCATGTAGGGGTGTCAGCAGGTGGGCGTGTCCCTCGGTGGGCATGTAGGGGTGTCAGCAGGTGGGCGTGTCCCTCGGTGGGCATGTAGGGGTGTCAGCAGGTGGGCACGCTGGGTGTCGCTTTTTCAGACATCAAACACTTTCACGGTACTGAAGGTAGGCATGTGCCGATATATCACGATTTTCAACACGCATGAGACTCTAAAATATCGTCACAAACCCTGTGTAGGTTCCCTAACTAGGCAGCACGAGGTGAGCCATCTTCTTAGGGCCCTTGATATTTGAAAGACATGAAAGCATGAAAAACACAGCTGTCACTCCACCTGTTTAAAATATCGGGATGATATCGTAAACCAGGATAAAACATTCGGCTTTTACTGTAACGTGAGAGTTTAAAGTCAGCCGACGCCCAACAGATGCTGAAGGAGAGCAAGTTTCTCAGAGCTGCTGATTCACCGTCACACGAGACACTAAAAACCTTTCCCCATGTCACATAAATAATTAATGCCGGTTTTAAACGCTACAAAAATAACATGAAACATAATACAAAAAAAAAAACCTCTGTGGTTTTTATCTCGATGGAGATTTTCACATTAAATAGAGACAAAACACGGTCATTTTCTTTTTTTCTGACTCAACAACATCTGGAGCTTTGATACAGCGTCCACTGATTGTTCACCAATAAAAATAGAGTATTAATATTAATATCGTAAGAATTATTTTCTCTTTTTTTTCCTCACAGTGTTTCACATGCACGTGAATAAGTCTACAGCTAGTTTTCATAGGTGCTGGTTCTCAAATCTTCCAAAAAAACCTCAAAGTAGTCCTTTGGTGTCATCAGTCAGAAGGGAAAAGACACTCAGAGTGGAGACGAGGTGAGAAATCAGAAAACGGCCGTTTAAAATTCACTTTCTCCTGCACTGAACTCCTTCTCAGATGTAATGCCATTAATCATGTTGGAGAAAGCAAAGGGGAAAAAATGCCACGTTGCTCTGTTTAGTATCCATGCATCACGTCAAAGACAAAAAAAAAAAAAAACAGATAATCCGTGTTGTTCCTCAGTGTCAGACTGCATCGTTCTGTTTAGTGTTTTAGCACATGTGGGGCAGAAACACTTCCCTGAGGGGCAAAAACGAGGGAATAAAACTGCAAACCCTACATTCGCATCATCATCAGGACCAACGCAGCCGCTGATAGCATTAAAATGCAGAAGTGAAGCTCGTTAGTGACGCCTCGGTCGATCAGGAACGGCTCCGGAGACTCGAACGCCGAACCATCTGAAACGCAGGAGACGAGAGAGAGAGAGAGAGAGAGAGAGAGAGAGGAAGTGCGGGAATTCATTTCAGGGTTCTTACTAGAACCCTAGAACTCCGTCCTGAACATTGTGGGTGTGTTTACAGTTAAGGAAATTCCGTCCAATGAGAACGGAACATTTTTAAAAATTTGAATACATTATTGTAATAGTATCAGCACACGGCTAACGAGAACTGAACTAAGACGTTAAAATTCTAATCTCGGGTTATTGATCATAATTTTCTACGTGTTTCGTGCACAGAACTGGCACAGGAACTTACCTGCTGGTTTCACGTAAACCTTCAGCTTCAAACAGGGCTTTCCAGCGTGATTGGGGTGAGGAGACGCTGAAACACACACAGTAAATTAGCAGAACTACCACCACCATGTTTCAATTTTTTTCTTTTACAAACTTAAATGATGTAAAATAATGCACTGAAGCTTCATATGACACTGTTGCACTTTATTGTACTTTATCCCACAGCACTGCTGAATTCTGGACTCTGATTGGTCAGAAGGTGTTGATTAGTTGTCTATAACAGCAGCGCTGACAGTAGCGCAGGTTTATATTAATGTGCTTGTTCTGATACGTTATCGTTTCTATAGTAACAGCTCATTCACAGGGACGTGTACAGCGGACGCTCCGCTGATGATAAACAGATTAAAATGTCATTAATACAGTGAAGTTTTCTTAAAGTAAGGAGATGTTTATTTTACATTATGGAAGGAGTCTCCAGTGTCAGCGCTCTGTAACAGTCAGAGGTGAAGCTGTAACTTTAAGTTTTCCGACATCTTCAGGACAGAGGAGTTTACGGTAACATAAGCTGAGTTTTTTATCTTATTAACTTGAAGAGAGAGAATAAAGACAGACTGGTGAGAGAACGAGCGTTTATAGCTGCTATAACGTAAAGAACAGGAACTAACTTGTTTCGCAAGAAAAAAGTAGCTATAAATGGATAAAAAGTATGACATGTTCTTTAATAAATAAAAAAATGAAATAAAGAAATGTTGGTAAATTGCTGTGGTATAAGAGGAATAAAACACTTGGGGACGTGCTGTTGCTTAGCTAGCTGAGTTAGCTATGATGTGTAATCGCTGTTTATAAAGTTGTGTAAACGCTACACCCTGAACAGCGCTGAGGTAAAGCTGGTTTAATATTCACTGTTATTTATCCGCAGGAAAACCATCACACTGATTTCTCATCACATCGCTCACACGTTCCTTCATCTCCAGAGATAACTGTCAGGAGTTTTGTTTAAAAATGTTCTCTAAGCAGATCATTTAATCCTCGCAGCGCCGCCGAGAGGAAACGCTCTCACATCTGATTAATTCACGCAGGTTTTCTCCTGAATCGCTGTTTCTTTCAACTTTCACACTTTCTCACTTTCCTCGTGTTTGTTTCAGACACAAAGAGCGTCAGAAAATAAAAGGATTTCACAGACACAGTGCTGAGCTCGGCCGTTTACACGACACGCTGCGCCTTAACCTTTACGCTTCATTTCAGGGTCAAAACGAGACGCTCGCTTTATTTATTTATTTATTTATTTATTTATTAAAAGTGAAAGAATTAAAAAAAGAATGGCTTTCAGCGTGAAGCTCAGTGTGTTCAGAGCTAATGAACAGAAAATCAGCTGATTATCGAAGGTCGTGCTGAGTAAAGTGTGTGTTTATTTATTTATTTATCTATCTATCTATTTATTTATTTATTTTAAAGGGGTGTGTGTGTGTGTGTTTGTGTGTGTGTGTGTGTGTGTGTGTGGACCTGATGTTTTCACCCCAAATAAATATTTAATCATTGTTCTAATTACTGGATCATACAGATTTTTTTTTAAATTTCATGTTACGGAACTGAGACTCGCGCTTGTGTGTTTAAATACAGAGGATTATTTCCTTTTTCTCTTTCTTTCTAGTTCTTTTTTTCATTTTTTATCCTTAACTATTTATTTCCTGCTTTCCTTACTTTTCTTTTTTCCTTGCGCATGCTGCATTTCCTTCTTTCCTTTTCACTATTTTACTCTTTCTCATATTAATTCTTTTTCTTTCTTTCTTTCTTTCTTTCTTTCTTTCATCTCCTTATTTTTCATTCTTACATCTCTTTTACTTTTCTTTTTTCTTTCTTCTTTCTTTTTCTTTCTTTCTTTTTATTTTCTTACTTTGTGTTCTCATAATTTTTTGTTCTTTCTTTCTTTTTATTTTTCTTGTCCTTCACTCTCTCTATCATTATCACTCTTTTTGGATTTTTAAGAAAGACATATTGGAAAAATCTTTACACTGTTTCAGGAAGTTCAAATGTAGTGACTCCATATTTTTTTAATAAATATTTTTTAAAAATAAAATAAAGAGACGCAGTTCAGATCTGAACTCGCATTCTTCTTCTTCTTCTTCTTCTTCTTCTTCTTCTTCTTCTTCTTTCCGTGGGGCGTATCGTTAGGGTACAGAGCGACTGTACGGGTGACGTTACGGAGGAAACAGAGATGTACATTTTTATCTATTTTTTCCATCAGATTATTGTGTATTAAATCTAAACACACAGAAAATAAAAATTTCAGCCTCGTACTGTGAAACTCGGTCTCCTTTGAGCCAGGCAACACACACACACACACACACCACACACACACACACACACACACACACACACACACACACACACTGTGAGGTCATTGTGCATTCAGTGTGTCTGTGGTTCATTGGAAAGCAGCCGACCTCGACGGACGCCTGTCAAGATCTCATCAATACTTAAAGAGTGAAGACGGATTGGGGGGGGGGATTAAAGGGAGGGGGGGTGTATAGGGGTGGGGGGATTAAAGGGGGGGGTGTATAGGGGTGGGGGGATTAAAGGGAGGGGGGGTGTATAGGGGGCATATAAGAAACGGGGTGGAGGTTATAAAGCCTCACTGATGGACACGCTCTTTTATCAGAGTCGAAACGCAGCCCTGACATCCCTCTTTCCTCCATCCCTCTTTCCTCCATCCCCCTCTCCTCAATGTCGCCCCCCAGGGGCAGAGCAGCCTCGAACCTTCAACCTCGAACCATCCAGGAAAAAAATATCTCCAATCCTCCGTAAAACCATGCGGCGAGGCTGAGCGGAGGTCAGCGTGGAGATCTTTACCAGCTTTCAGTCGAAAATAAAAACGTGGTTACTTACACACGTGATCGAGAACACATTTAGATTCTGCTGCTTTTCTGGATTCTGGATTCCGATTGGTCAGAACTAACAGCTTAGCTAAGATTCGCTGAGACACAATTAACATTTGTGAGTTGTTAGCTATTAAACCACTGGCAGATACAAGTTGCTAGTTGCTATGGTAACCACGGTCATCGCACAGTCAGACACAGTGTTTTGGATTTTTATTAGATCAGACTCGTGTTATCAAATTTCTTTTTTGGTGATTAAAAACACAGTTGCAGTAAAAACTTGCTGTTATTTTAAGCACACACGGACGATTTCAGCTCCTTTCTGCCCCTACTGGATATATTCTGAACTGCAGTAACCAATGCTGTCTTATTAAATGATTATAAATGGTTAAAAGTGCTGTTGAATTCTGCACTCTGATTCACAGGGACGTGTACAGCGGACGCTCCGCTGATGAAAACGGTGAAGTTTTCCGTAAGAAGAAGTTTATGTAACACTGATGGAAGGAGTCTCCAGTGTCGGCGCTTTATAACAGTCAGAGGTGAAGCTGTAACTTTAAGTTTAATCTTTTACATTACAATTACATTTTAACGAGCAGAAATTAAGCAATACGTCGAATGAATTTGAAATGTATGTCGTATTGTATGTGTGTAAAACAGCAGGAGTGTGAGTTCCGATCACGCAGCACGTTAAGCTGAATACTGACTGAATAAAATCTCCAGCGAAATCATCCATCATCATCGCAGCCCACATTCAACACCAGCGAGCGGAGAATAATGGAGAAAATGGTTATTACTCTAAATTACTCAGAGTCGATACTCGGACGTGACCGGAATGACGGAGCGTAATGCGAGAGACTCGCTATGATCCGACTCGATCTGCTCTTTTTCTCCCGGTGTAATTTAGCAAGGGGAAGAAGTGCATGATGGGATGTTTTAAATGACAGCAGCCGAGCTGGAGAAGGTCAGAGCAATTTCGCCCAGAAGGAACAAATATCAGAGTCTTATTGTTGATCTGATTGTGAAGAGGTCAGGCGGACTCGCGGGTGGAAAGTGATTTCCTCTGGAAATAGATTCTCACTGCAAGGAGGGACGATAAATCAGAGAGATGATATATCATGATAATAAAAAAAAAACTGAAGTAGTTCCACCTTTATTCGCTTAAACACAGAGAAGTACAGATCGTCTTCCTCGCTCATGTCACGGTGGAATTTTTCTACCGGAGAGGACAAAATTCCAAAAGTCTAAGCACGATTTATGAAAAAATAAATAATAAACAGAAACGGTTTGGATTTTTTAAAAAATATTTTAGATCTGATGTTTAATTTGTTTTAATTTGTCCTTAAAATAAATTTGTTTGTTTGTCGCACTGTAATATGTGATAAACCCGATCATCCCGTTTACAGCCGGTCGCTTTGTATCTGGTTCGAATCCTGATCGGATTTTAATCCCGTGAATTTACTCTTGCAGTCTGATTCACTTCTGATTACACGTCTCTCAAATCCAATTGGTGCGTCACGTGTAGAAATTAGAGATGACACGAATCTGATACCCGGTTTCAGCAAATACATGGTGGATCCGACGTCAGAGAAAACATATCGGATATCAGATCCTGTGGATTTGGGAAAGAAATGTACTTTTGGAACTGGAAGTGTTTACATATAAAGAGTCCTGACTGGATTTTCCTCTGTTAGAATCGATTTTATCATATTTCTACTTTACACTATATTATATATATTATATTTACAACGTAAGCGATTTCGTGTGAAAGACTTTAACCGTGAATTGCTTCAGTTAAAAAAAAAAAAAAAGAAAGCTTAGTCGTCTCTAGTAAATCTGCAAATGATGTTAAAACCACAAACTTCCTGCTGCATTTCCTCATTTTTCAGTGACACGAAAAAAACCCAGCCGCATCACTGGCTACGTTTACATACACATCAATATTCCGATATTAATTCGGGAATTTGGCGATATTCTAATTAGTATTGAGTCGTGCATGTAAACGCCGCAATCCGATTGGCCGATTCATCAGAATAAGACAATATCCTGATTCCCCAAATTTCAATTCCCGTCCCTGGAATATTCCCGTTTTAATCGGAAATGTGTACATCCGTGCAGCTCAGCCCGCAAGGAACTGTGGGTGCTAACAGATGCGTAGCTGTAGCTCGGTATTTAAGAACAGCAACTCAGGCAAACTTACAACAACCAAACCACGTATACAGGAATATTCCGATGTCTGTACGCATATAAGCATCGTATTCGGAACACGGCTGCAACCCGAATATAGACTTTAAACGGAATTCGATGTCTGTGTAAACGCAGCAAGTGTGAATGTAAATCTGCATGTTTTCATGTGTGTTATGATGTAATATAGTGGGAGGAGTTTAGTTTATTAGTTATTTATTTATATAACGTGGTTTGAGCGATGATCGGAGTTAAGTGTTACTTAATTTGTTTTCTTGAACTCCGCTACGAAGATTCCATCACCGCAATTTCCTGACAGGGTGAATATTACTCGATATTGACATTTTTTTTAAAATACAGATGTTTGGAACTCGTGTTATTCGTGTCAGCAGTTGTTGCTAAGATTAACTACAGTGTAATTTTAGTGAATTTCCAGCAGGTTTGAGGGAAACTTTGATGTTCCTGATGGTTCTGTTTCATTTCCATTCTCGCTCTCTGCATGCCAGACATACTAGTTACGTGCTAGCTAGCTCAGTCGTTAGCTAGCTTTTACCTGGCATCCAGTTGCCTAGCAACAGTGTGCTCGTGATTATCTTCTTCAGTACAGCGGGTGTATCACGTATCACCTTCCGATCTTTCACATTTAGGGTTGTTGGTCAAACTGATTGTTTCATGGATTGTGATTGGTCAGAAAGGGTTGATTAATTTTCTATAAAAGCAGTATAATACGATATGGTTTCTATAGTAACAGCTCGTTCACAGGGATGTGTACAGCAGATGCTCCGCTAATAATAAACAGATTAAAAAATAATTGTAGATATTGTGTAGTTTTCCTGAAGCGAGAGGGTTTTTATGTAACATTTATGGAAGGAGTCTCCAGTGTCAGTGCTTTGTAACAGTCAGAGGTAAAGCTGTAATTTTAAGTTTTCCGGTTCTTTGCGGTTTCTTTGCGGTTTCTCGGTAAAATGTGTAACAAGCTGCGTTTTTGTCTTATTAATTTCAAGAGAGAGAATAAAGAGAGGCTGGTGAGGGAACGACTGTTTATAGCTGCTATAACGCAAGTGACAACAGGAACTAACTCGCTTCATGGATGCTCCACAATGTGAAATGTAACTATAAAGGGATAAAAATTGTAACCGAGCTTTCTTCATCTTGGGGAAAATAAAACTGTCTTAACAGTATTGAAAACAAAAGTCCTCTAATAACATCCACAAGAACACGGATAGTGGCGTAAAAAACAACAAGTGTGGTGTGATTCTTTAATGAACGAAAAATCGTAATTGTTGGTGAATTGCTGTGGTATAAGAGGAATAAAACACTTCAATCAATCAACTTCAGAGTGTTAACAGTAACTCCACTTCATCACACTTGGAATATGTTACAGGATTTAGTTTTGTTTTTTTTAACAGAAAGTGTTTCTATCGTTTCACCTCTAAATGATTACTTCTGTTTTGTTCTTTGCCAAATTGCTTTTTAACAACCTGTTCATTAAAAATCTGTTTAATGAGACTAATAAAATCGCCGAGGACTTTTCTAGGTTAATATAATAATTCAGTGACTAAAACTTTCCACTGGAGATTTTTTTAAAAAAGCTGTAAAAGATCCAAATTCTCTTGCTTGTGACCCAAGAAACCGCCTGCATCCATCTCTGTCTCTGTCTCTGTCTCTGTCTCTGTTTCTCATTCAAGCGTTTAATGACACACTTCTTGCATCAGATTGTGACCTTGAGGCACTTTTTGTGTTGCTTCAATGAAACCGCAACCTGAATTTTAAGAGACTGGAGCGTGACGGAAAGATACTGGACTTAAAGGAGCATGCGTACTTGTAAATATGCAAAAAAAAAAATAAAAAAAATAAAGTTCTTTAAAGGAGTACTGAAGTACTTCGCCTGAAGATGCTAGCATGACTGATCTCTTTGATTTAATAATTAGAATTTTTGTCTTATTAAAAGTTGTCTTTAAGGCCGCGGTTCTCAGATTTGTGTTCTCCATCTTGACTTGTCGGTTCTCTGTTCATTTACTGTGTTGGGGTTTTTTTAATCTGCAAAAAATGTTGGGTATGCAGCGTCCGGTGACAGCACCGGTGTTTTACTCGGAGAGTCTGACAGGCTTCACGACGTTCATCTCGACTCGTATCCGTGTGTTATGTTCTGTTCTGGAGTCCCACAAGATTCAGACCTAAAAACAAGCTCACTGCTGTCACGTGTATTTAAAATAAATAAATAAATAAGTATTCTTATTCTGTACACACAGCAAAGGATTATATTTGAAATCTTGAAGATTTCTGAACAGTTTTTAAATAAAGTTTAAATAAAACAGTGACATTGTTTACATGCAAAAATAATGAGCTCATATTATATGATATTTTCTCTTTAATATGTAATCAGAGACTCGGTTTCACCAAGCGTAAACTCCTCTGTCCTGAAGACGTCGGAAAACTTCAAGTTACAGCTTCACCTCTGACTGTTACAAAGCACTGACACTGGAGACTCCTTCCATAAACGTTTAATAGACTCCTTCCATAAATGTTACATAAACATCTCCTTACTTGAAGGAACCTTCAAGAAAAATCGATGATTTTTTAAATCTGTTTATTATCAGTGGAGCGTCCGCTGTACACGTCCCTGCGAATGAGCTGTTACTATAGAAACGATGACGAGAACGAGCGAACTGATACAAACGTTCTGACCAATCAGAATCCAGCACTGTGTATTATTGTGTTTAAAACGCAATTATTCAGACGCAGAGAGTAAATGAATATTGGCACAATAACAGCACGGAGTTCCTCACGTACACATTTCTGCAGGGTGAAAAGAAACGATTAAGTCCACCGTTAACTGAAACTCTGAGAGCGTGAGGAGGAACACGGCCAGAGGCAGAGAAACGTAATGAAGTCAAACCCAATATTACAGTATTCATTTTTAGCTGGCTGTCCTTCAAGACCCCGTGTTTTATCCCATCATCCTCCTGCTGACTGCATTATTGATTTCAGTATATGAGGTTGTGTTCGTTATTGATTTCATTATAACCACGCTCTGCCACTCAGCTCACACAACTTTCTTGTCTGTATTTGCTTTTTTCTATTAAAGTTTGTTGAAATTGTAGTTCTGCCCTTCCTCTCTCTTTCTCTCTCTCTTTCTCTCCCCTTTTTCCTCTCTTTCTCTCCCCTTTTTCCTCTCTCTTTCTCTTTTCCTCTCTCTTTTTCCCTCTGTCCTGGGTCATTTGAAAACATCATGGACGTGAAACTGAGCTGTATGTGAAAACGCTAATTTAAAAAATGACGGGGTGGAACTGAAGAACATGGAATGTGACAAGATGGAACTGAAGAAGGTGGAACGTGACAGGGTGGATCTTAAGAAGGTGGAACGTGACTGGGTGGATCTTAAGAAGGTGGAACGTGACAGGGTGGATCTTAAGAACGTGGAACGTGATAGAGTGGATCTTAAGAACGTGGAACGTGACAGGGTGGAACTGAAAATTGTTGAACGTGACAGGGTGGAACTTAAGAAGGTGGAACGTGACAGGGTGGAACTGAAGAAGGTCGAACGCAACAGGGTGGAACTGAAGAAGGTGGAACGTGACAGGGTGGAACTGAAGAAGGTGGAACGTGACAGGGTGGAACTGAAGAACGTGGAACGTGACAGGGTG
>CM075016.1:24200686-24211599 GCA_037576675.1 Pangasius sanitwongsei | reverse complement strand
CACCAATATTCAAGACTCCACGTTCTCCAACAAATATCAGCACCAATATTCAAGACTCCACCTTCTCCAACAAACATCAACAAACACCAATATTCAAGACTCCATGCCCCCATCAAGCATAAACAAAAACCAATATTTAATATCCCAAATTCTTCAACAAACACCAGTACTGAACACTCCACATTCCACAAACAGCATCAACAAACACTAATATTAACTCCATGTTCTCCAACAAACCACATCAAGCTACATCTTTTTTTCGCTGTCAAACACTAACATTCACCAACAAACACCAACACTGTTATTCACAAACACTGATATAGCATTAAGGACCAAGAATCTTAAAAAAGTGACCAACAAACACCACCATTCATTAAAACCATAATCTTCTCCATCTAACACCTACAATTTCTGTCAAACCTTTCTAGCTAACTTTAGCTGCTAAAAAGTAAAAAAATGTGGAAAAATCTATTAATTAACTGGCAGCTAATCTCGCTAGCATACGATCTAAAGAACTAATTAGCACTTGATACAAGCCTGACAGAATGTGCAGGAGCAAAACACCAGTGATTACTGTTTCAGTTTTTTATACATGATTTAAACTGGACGTTTGTAACACACAGCCTGCAGTGCATCATGGGAAAGGACACAGCGTTCTGGCCTGAGTTTCTGTTTTTGTATCTAAAATCCGGAAGAATCCGGATTTTCATGAGTCTCGGGTTAAATTCACAAGGACACCTCACAAATCCTGCTTTCTGGAACAAACCCCTGGATTTCGGGGGTAACATTACTCTCTCTGTCTCTCTCTCTCTCTCTCTCTCACACACTCACACACACACACACACACACTCACACACACCTGATGGATCAAAGCAGCCATATGGTGATATTGAGAGAATGTAATTAGGTTAATTCAGGTAGGACGAATTCTCCTCCTCACTTCACACTCCATTAACTCACCTCTTTCATCTTCCAGCTGCATCACACTCACACTTCTATACTATATACATTATTATATAAACAAAATCTCTTTACTAATATACAAGATTTTTGCTATACACTGAAGACACCTGGGTTGGAGATCAAAAGATGAATATGAGATGATGGATCAGAATTTCAGCTTTCATTTCCTGATATTTACATCTAATGTTCTGTTAAACAACTCGAAGAACACGGCACCTTTCGTTTGAACCCACCCATTTTTCAAGTGATCAGAACTATTGGAGCATGTGACTGACAGGTGTTTCTTGTGGCCCAGGTGAGTCCTGTTAGATTGATGGTTTAAACAGTTCATAGCTCTGAATGTCTGCTCTTGGTTTGAGCCCTGGGTTTCACCTGTGAAGACTGCACTTGTTGTAAAAAAGGATAAACCAACATGAAGACCAGAGAGATGTCTATGGGAGAAAAGCAAGTCATCAGCCATGAAGCTGAGAAAAGAGGGAAAAATCCATCAGAGCCATTGCACAAGCATTTGGGAACAGACAATACAACAATGTGGAACGTCCTGAGACAGAAAGAAACCACTGGTGCACCAACAACCAGACATGGAGCAGGACGGATGAAGAAAACAAACGCAGCTGATGGCAGAAACATCGTCAGAGCCGTGAAGAAAAACCCCAAAACAACAATCAGTGACATCACCAACAACCTCCACAGGGCAGGAGTGAAGGTTTCACAATCCACCGTTAGAAGATTTATTATATTATATATGTGTTATATTAATTATGTACATGTTATTTAATATATATATATAATACTACATACATTATTGTATATTTATATGTATTTATACTCACTATTTAACTTTATATACAATATGCACTAGTACTGATGTGAGTGCTGTTGGGTTTATCCCACGATTTCAGTGTCCTTCCTTTCTCTTTCCCCTGTTCTGTTTATCTCTCTCTCTCTCTGTGTCTCTTTATCTCTCTCTCTTTCCCCTGTTCTCTCCATCCCTCTCCCTCCCCATCTCCCTCTCTCTCTTTTCCCCTGTTTTATCTCTCTCCCCATCTCACTCTCTCTCTTTCCCCTGTTCTCTCTCCCCCTCCCTCTCTTTTCCATTGTTCTCTCTCTCTCTCTCTCTCTCTTTTCCACTGTTCTCTCTCTCTCCCCCTCTCACTCTCTTTTCCACTGTTCTCTCTCTCCCTCTCTCACTCTTTTCCACTGTTCTCTCTCTCCCCCTCTCACTCTTTTCCACTGTTCTCTCTCTCTTCCTCTCTCCCCATCTCCCTCTCTCTCTTGCTCTCTTTTTCACTGTTCTCTCTCTCTCCCTCTCTTTTCCAACATTCTCTCCATCTCCTTCTCTCTCTCTCCCCATCTCCCTCTCGCTCTCTTTTCCACTGTTCTCTCTCTCACCCCATCTCACTCTTTTCCACTGTTCTCTCTCTCTCTCACTCTTTTTTCCAACGTTCTCTCTCTCCCCCTGTTCTCTCTCTCTCTCTCTTTTCCACTGTTCTCTCTCTCTCTCTCTCCATCTCCCTCTCTTTTCCACTGCTCTCTCTCTCTCTCTCTCTCTCTCTCTCTCCATCTCCCTCTCGCTCTCTTTTCCCCTCTTCTCTCTCACTTTCTAACAGATGAGTGTTATGCCTCATTAGCAGCAGTGTGTCAGGTGTTTGTACTAATCCGGTTGTACATTGTTTTCTTTTTGTTTTGTTTTGTTTTGTTGGTAACACATTGTCTCTCTCTTTCATCAGAGCGGTGTAAAAACGAGTGCAACTGTGTGTGTGTGTGTGTGTGTGTGTGTTGACGAGTGGCACATTTTCTCCAGTTTTCTCAGGAAGGACCAGACAATCCACTGTAAGACCTCGCACCAGTGCTGTTTTTCTGTTCTGTGGTGTTGAGTAGAAAGTGATTTAGGACACAGTGTGTGTTGTAGGGAAGTTTACACTCCCGAGGTCCTGGGGTATGTCTCTGAGCTGCCTGTTTACACGCCTGATCATTAATCAACTTCACAGACGAGTCTCTCTCAACAGCCGGGCTCTGGAGCACGCTCAGAACCACGGGGTGGGAAATAAATAAATAAATAAATAAAAGTATGAAAGAAATATCAAATAAACCTGTGCGAACAGGAACATGCGTCAGTGTAGCGACTGTCACTGAGTACTGAGGGAACGAGCGAATGACGGGAATGATTATCACGTAAAAGTGTCATTTACGCTTTAGCTAATGGTAGCTAGTGAACTATCTAGTCCTAGCATTGTAATAATAATAATAATAATAATAATAATAATAATAATAATACCATATTTGCATAAACACACTTCTCACATCGAAGGCTGCAACAACAACAAACAGAGCTTGTCCTCTTGCTGTAATTGATGCCGGTGTGTTGTTTATGCTTAAACTCAGCATTTTTATTTTATTACTTTATTTCATACACTCCAGCACAGCAGTACTTTTTATCTATTTATTTATTTATTTATTTAAGAGATGACACTTTTCTCCCTACAAAAGGACGAGGAACACTGACGAGTCTATCATCTTTCAGCACAAAGACACCGAGAGCCGAGAGCGAGGATTATATCAGCGGGAGACGTGATGAACCGGGTTCAGTATTCAGTTAACACACTCACACACACACTCACACACACACTCACACACACACTCACACACACACTCACACACACACTCACACACACACCCATCAGCATCAGCTCATCTCAATAATAGATAAAGAAAGGAACTGAAATTACATTTTAATAACAGTGTTTACATATGATTTTTATGCACATTTAAAGTGAATAAAGTGATCCTGATTTGGAATAAATGAAGACACAGTGTGTGTGTGTGTGTGTGTGTGTGTGTGTGTGTGTGTGTGTGTGTCACTTACGGTACAAACACAGAACATGTGTGGATTAAAAAGCCGATGATTCCACTTTATAGTTACTTTATAGTATTTATGCTGAATCGCGTGGCCACGCCCACAAACCCTTAAACATTCTACACCAGCGGATTCCCCCAGAGGTCCAATTAGAGCCCCTGTAGGAAGCAAAGAACCCTCGAGGAACCCTCTTTGTAATTGTGTACACCACACTGAGAAACAAGCCCTGGGAGCCAGCTAACAAGCAGCTAAACACATCCAGCTAAATAAACACAGCAATATAAATCCTAATAATAAATCCAGATTAATAAAGTCAGCTAATTAAATCCAGATTAATAAATCCAATTATATAAATCCAGTTAAATAAATCCAAGTAATAAAAACAGCTAAATAAATCCAGTTAAATAAATCCAAATAATAAATCTAGCTAAATAAATCCAAGTAAATAAATTCAGCTAAATAAATCCAGTTAAATAAATCCAAATAAATAAAACCAGCTAAATAAAGCCAGATAAATAAATACAACTCAATAAATCTAAATAATAAATCCAGCTAAATAAATCTAGATTAAAAAAGCTAGCTAAATAAATACAATTAAATAATTCCAGCTAAATAAATCCAAGTAAATAAAACCAGCTAAATAAATCCAGTTAAATAAATCCAAATAATAAATCTAGCTAAATAAATCCAAGTAAATAATTCCAGCTAAATAACAACAACAACAACACATTTATTTATATAGCGCATTTAAAATCAACACATGTTGACCAAAGTGCTTTAAATAGCAAGCACCTAATAAAACGCAGATAAATACAGTGAGAGACTAAATACAGTCAAAAGCAAGAGAAAAGGGTTTTCGAATGCGATTTAAAAGCGTTAAGGGTTGTACAGGCTCTGACACGGAGAAGCAAACGACTCCAAAGACGAGAGGCGTGACAGAGAAGACCCGATCTCCTTTCAATATCAAGCGAGACTTAGGAACAATTAAATAAAGACTCTGCGATGACCTGAAATGTCTACAAGACGTATATTGCTGAAGGAGTTCCACAATGTAGGGAGGTGTCTGGCCATTTAAACCCTTAAAGACAGATAATAAAATCTTTTACTGAATCTTACTGGGAGCCAGTGGAGAGATGCCCACACAGGTGATTTACTAACACGGCTCCTGGTACCAGTCATGAGCCTGACCTCGGCATTTTGGACAAACTGAAGGCGTAATAAAGAGGCGTGAGAAACACCACAATACAATGAGTTACAGTAATCCAGTCTAGAAGAAATAAAAGCACGAATAACAACCTCCACATCCTTAAAAGACAAAAAAAAAAAAAAAGGTCTCAATTTCACAAAGGCCCTTAGAGTTCATCTGAATATCAAACTTTGCTTGAGTGTGTAATTTAGATAAATAAACCCAAAGCTAAATAAATCCAAATAATAAATCCAGATAAATAAATCCAAATAATATAACCAGCTAATTAAATCCAGATTAATAAAGCCAGATAAATAAACACAACTCAATTAATCCAAATAATTAATCCAGCTAAATAAATCTAGATTAAAAAAGCTAGCTAAATAAATACAATTAAATAAATCCAGCTAAATTAAATAACTTTGGTAAATTACGATTGTACGATTTTGTGGTTATTCACTGGGACTGTTAGAGCGAGGCAGAGGCCACGCCTCCTTCACTCAAAATATCTTCAATTAATTGACGCCAAAATTATTATCCACTTACGACAAACTGACATCATTAAACTACAGGATCTTCTTTTAAACCAAGTGATTAAATGTAGAACAGCAGAGATGAAGTACAGAGCTTTTTATATATTAGCATAAAACTATCATCATATGCATCACTTCCTGCTTTCAGCTACCTTCAAATGTTGGGGGTGTGGCCTGGGGGGGGCGGAGTCATGCATGTGTTCAGGGAAAATGTGACTTCACGTGTCCAAGATGGCGGCGCACAGAGCTACAAGGTGAAGTGTAGTTCCTGTTTATAGAAGAACGGAAGTTCTCGTTAGCTGCATTAGCTTCGGATCTTCTGTGCGAAATTAAAGAATTTAAAGAACCTCACACTCTCAGCTCTTCAACTCCATCTGGAGTGAAGGAGAATTTCTGAAGAAGCTTCATGTTGAGTAAATGATTTTCTTTGTATCAGTGGACGGATGATGAACGCAGCGTGGGTCATTGGAGATGCGAGGCGTGATGTTCCTGCAGATCCTCGGCTTTTATCAGACAGCGCAGCGTGACCAGCTTCTTCAGTCAACATCAATAAACACAGGATGAGGAACCTGATGAGGCCGAACGGGTTGATTTATTACAGACCTTAACACACACACACACACACACACACACACACACACCCCTGAAAGCTCACATATTGAGCAGCAGCTGTGGACTTGTGTGGTGAGGAAATGTGAAATCGTTACACTGATATAGTGATGTGATAAAAACACGGTGCTTCAGGTGAAAACCCGCTGCAAGACGTTTCAGTCCTGAAATAAACACCTGTACCTGAGTTAAGTACATGGTGTTTAGTATAAATTAAACACCACACATTTACATCAGTGTTTGTTTATCGTTTTACATACACGCCCTCGTTGTAAACGCGAAGCTGAACGGATTCTCAGATGTGGACGATGATCACACTGAGAATCGTATCGTATCGTATCGTATCGTATCGTATCGTATCGTATCAGTTCACCCTGTACAATAAACGCTAGATTACTAAAATCAGATATTCATGGACACATAGTGATAAAATCGCAGGCTCGTTTTATTTTTGGGATGTTGCCATGGAGACAGTGAAACCCTACGCTTTCACCGTGTCATCGTTTTCTCCAAACTGCTCTCTGAATGTGAAGTAATAAAGTCTGTAGTTTAGGATTTGTCGTAAACGTTTATTGGAGCTCAACAGCTCCGACTTTTATTCTGAACAAGTTTCCAGACTCCTGTCAGTGATAATCTCTCACACACTCCACAGAGACGGAGCAGACAGATTAGAGGAGACAGAGGAGTTTACGCTTCTTTGCGATTTCTCGCTAACGTGACAAGCTGCGAATTTTTTTTGTCTTATTAACTTCAAGAGAGAGAGAGAGAGAGAGAGAGAAAGAGAAAGAGGCTAGTGAGGAAACGATAGCTGCTATAACGAGGGAGACATCGTTACTCATCTACTCCAGGTGACGTAAACCTAGTGTACGTTGTCACGGTAACGGGACGTATTTCACGATTAACGATAAAAAAGCGAAGCAGACTGTAAACTGTGAAAATACCAAGAGGAGGAACCACGGCGTTTTCCTACAGTGAATACGAGCGATGAAACGTCTTAAACATTAAACTCTAAACCGCTCTTATGTTCCAGTGTGTTGTTCTTGACGATCATACGCTATCGTCATGACGACGAGGGAATCCGACGCAATACAGAAAACTAAATCGTACTTTACTTACAACTGTACATAAACGCTTTTCTGAAGTGAAACAAAAACACGCTCTTCTCCATCCACGCTAACTAATTAACGTAGCTAGCTAATGAGCTTCGTTTTTTATTAAAATAAACTCGCTGACGTTGTAAAGAACGAGTACTGACTTGCACGAACACGTGTGACCGCAATTTAAAAAGAAACAGACGTTCAGTGACATCACTGATTGATTAACACTCAGGACGTTACTCATTACGGTATCGGTATCAGCGCGTCCAAAAAAAAAAAACAAAAAAACATCGTACTCCGAATGAAGAAACTAGCTTCAGTGCATCTCTAGCTATGATGTAAGCGAGAACTTGTTTCACCAACTTTTAACAATATTAAATGTAACTATAAATGGATAAGAAGTATGACGTGTCGTTGTTTAATAAATATAAAATTATAATCGTTGACAAATTGGTGGTGTAAGAGTAATGTTATTAAGTGCTGTTTTAGGAAAATAATCAACTCTGCTTCATCACCGCTTATTTCGCTAAATAAGGAGCTTGTGCGGCGTTTTATTCCTGATTCCTCACACAGCTGGAAAAGAGGGGATGAGTGTTTAATAGCGGAGTGTGAGAGGAGCTGGATGAGGCGTGGAGAGTGTGTGATTAGTGTTTGATAGGCGAGAGGTCGTGGAGTTCGACTGCGGAAAGAGACAAGCCGCCAGAATTCGGGTGAATAAAAACCCCGCTGCTACTCGGCTCCCACTCGTGTAATTGGTGCTGGAGGAGCTCAGAGGAAGCTCTGTGTGTGTGTGAGTGTGTGTGTGTGTGTGTGTGAGGTGGATTTAGGCTTTTTTGTTTCCGTTTCTCGGTTCCCTGCTGTTTATGGATGCTCACCAAATCTCTTCTCAGCGTATAAAAGAGAAGAAGCTTGTCTTTTCTCTTGTCCGCTTCAGTTCTCATCGTTTAAAACCCAGTAAAGACGCAGAACGGCGCAAAACGTAACCTTTAACCCAAATGTCATCGATCTGCCGAGACACGCTCGGTTTACGTCTTTCGTTTCATCCTGGAGCTAACGATCCTACGTTCACCCTCGCGAGCGACGAGTTCAGCGGAATTTTCTCAATTCTATGTAAATCGGGTACGATGCTGTAAATTAAATCCAAACACTTGTCTCGAATAATACAGATTCTACAGCACGTGCGGTCCGACGTTTCTTCAGTTCCCCGAACTTTAGTTCCTACCTGCAATTAGCTCCCGCAAACATGGACAAAAACGTGTAACCTCATTATAGTATCATATACGACTCTCATTAAATGTGTACGGAGATGTTACGAAGAAAAATAAAGCTTGGACGGAAGTAGCAGAGATGGTTGGTGTCTCTGGTGAGTGTACGTAGCTAATACAGTTAGCTCGCTTTGCTAATCTGATCTGAGAACGAAGACGAGCGTAAGATGTAAATCACACAACTGATTTTCACACTGATTAGCGTGTTATTTCATTTGTGTTTAACTAGTTAGCTTTAGAAACTGTTTCTTATCAGAGCTACAAAAAATGTTTAAAAGCTGGACAGGCCACGCCCACAAGCAACACGTCACCTGCTAGCGTGAATGCAGGGTAATGGAAGTGTATAGCCTCTAGTTTAGCATGGAGCACTATATGAGCATGTGAAACTCCTCCCATTATGGTGTAACTCCTCCCACTGTGATGTAACCCCTCCTAATATGGTGTAACTCCTCCCACTGTGGTGTAACTCTTCCCACTGTTGCATAAGTCCTCCCACTGCTGTGTAACTCCTCCTACTCACACGTAACCCCTCCCACTGTTGTATAACTCCTCCCACTGTGATGTAACTCCTCCCACTGGTGTCTATATACAATCGATCTTCTCTCGCCTATTATTATAATTTATGACCTTTTATGTTTCTTTCTTCACACTGTAAAGCTTCATATTGACTATATTTTAAAAGATGATTATGATGATTATTGTTATTATTATTATTATTATTAATACCACCATCAAAATGAGTAATGAGTAAAAATTTATTATATTTTTTTTCACATAAATGCGAGTGAGCGAGTAAAATCAGGTATAAACTTTCGGTTATCTGTTCAGGTGAAGTACAAAGCCCTCGGTGTTCCTCAGAGGAATTCAGGCCACGTCTCGGCTTAATGCGTCTCTCAAACAGCTCTAAATGTTTTAGAGGGCATTTAAAACACTTTTTAAGACTTTCCGCCTCACACACACACACACCCACACACTTCTGCGTCAGATTTACGGGGCATCAGGAGAATCAGGACACACTGATGCTGATGGATGAGTCCTCGGAGCTTCTCTGTAACGAGCCGCGAGAGGACTAAACGTCTGGAGCTCATGAACGTTTGTGACTATAACGGCTTTAACGAAAATCAATCCGCCGCCATTTGTCCTGAAAATAACTATCGACTGTCCCGAGTTAAAACCAGGCGCAAATTACACCAGTCACATTTCATCACCGGGCCGAGTGTCGCTAAACCACCTGCTGTCTCATTAGAGGAGCAGTTTAAAGGCCAGACGTAACACGTACAGCAGTTTATCATCTACAGCTAATTTAACCCTTCAGCCGAGACGTGTTTACTGTCTGAAGTTTACTCATCTAAATAAAATTAATCACCTAATCTAACCCATCTAATCTAAGTTATACAAGTCATTTACATCATCTAAATCATCAAATTTATAAACAAGGGCAGTGGTGCTCAGCGGTTAAGGCTCTGCATCGTCGCTGACCCTGACCTCTGTCTATCTATATAACCGTGCAGTATTTAATCATGCAGTATTGAACCGTGCAGAATTAAGCCGTACGGTATTAAATCGTGTGGTATTTAATTGTTCAGTATTTAACCATGTGGTATTAAACTGTGCGGGATTTAATCGTTCGGTATTTAATCGTTCGGTATTAAATCATGCAGTATTTAATCGTGCGGTATTTCATAGCGTGGTATTTAACAGTGCAGTAGCAAACTGTACGGGATTCAACCATGCAGTATTTAATCGTGTGGTATTTAATCATGTGGTATTAAACTGTGTGGTATTTAACTGTGTGGTATTTGACCATGTGGTAATTAATTGTGTGGTATTGAGCGTGGTGTTTAATTGTGCTGTTTTAACTATGCGGTATTTAATCACGTGGTATTTAATCATACGGTATTAAACCATGCAGGATTTAATGGTATTAAACTGTGCAGTATTAAACCATGGCGTATTAAACCATGTGGTATTTAATAGCATGGTATTTAATCATGCAGTGTTTACTGTGTGTTCTTCCTGAATATCAGTTTTCTTGCGTCTCGGTGTCTCGGAGTAAATGACTTCTTAAAGCTAATGATTTAATTCCTCGCCTCGTTTAGTCTGTTCTTAATTAATTAGATCTGCAGCTATAAATGTCTCCATTCCAGTAACACATTCTGTGTTTATTAAATTATCCACAGTGAGAAAGCAGCTCTGGAGTCACTCGTTTACTTTAATCATTAATCATTTACAACTTTAATCACCTACATTTGTATCTTTTGTTTCCAAATACAGCATTTTTTTATTGTAAATAAAAAAAAGATCTCAAATGTGTGAGACAGCTGTCTGTCTGGTTTACAGATGTGAGACAGCTGTATGTCTGGTTTACAGATGTGAGACAGCTGTATGTCTGGTTTACAGATG
>CM075016.1:24146849-24164902 GCA_037576675.1 Pangasius sanitwongsei | reverse complement strand
CCTCCCTCCCTCCCTGTCCTGTCCCTCTCTCTCTCTCTCTCCGTCCTGTCCCTCTCTCTCTCTCCGTCCTGTCCCTCTCTCTCTCTCTCTCCGTCCTGTCCCTCTCTCTCTCTCTCCCTCCCCGTCCTGTCCCTCTCTCTCTCTCCCTCCCCGTCCTGTCCCTCTCTCTCTCTCCCCGTCCTGTCCCTCTCTCTCCCCCTCTCGTCCTCCATCTCTCTCCCTCTCCACTCGTTTTACACTCTGTAGAAGTTTATAAACCTTAAACTCTGCTTTTATGTTAATTGTAATATAAATAAACACACAGTCCCACTGAAGCTGATAAAGTAGATGATAAACGGAGAATAATTAGGTAATAAACACTGAGCTGGTGTGACGACGTGGAGCTGAAGCTGACTGTTACAAAGCGCTGACACTGGAGACTCCTTCCATACATGTTACATAGACACATTTCTCCTCACAGAAAACTTCATCGTGTCGACAAGCGCACGCTTATTACTAGCGGAGCGTCCTCCGTACGCGCCCCTGCGGATGAGCTGTTGCTATAGAAACGATATAACGAAGCAGAGGGACGTACCTTTGTGCCGACTGTAATATCATGGACACCGCTGTAGGAGAGGAGGGAATAAAGCATTTTAGCCATTTTTATACACACACACACACACACACACACACACACACAAGTTACTAGACAGAAAAACAAAAATATGAAATTGAAGTCTTCACTTTTTAATTTCATCACATAAGAGGAAAAAAAAATTCCAAAAGTTTTATTTATTACAGTCACTTTCATCACCATGTGCAGGAAGCTGCTTTAGAAAGCGAACACTAATTAAATAAACACCAAATTACACTAACAGCACCGGAGAGCGGGATTAGATTAGACTGGATCGGATTAGACTGGATTGGATTATCTGAGATAACTGTGCGCTTCTGTGTGCTTCTGTGTGGACTGTAGAAGAATCTAAACTACAATCTGAAGGTCAGAGAGCAGTACGGAGGCCCGGAGAGGACACTAAGGACTTTAACACACACACACACACACACACACACACACACAGTGTAGTAAGACAAGCGCATGATTAATAGTTAAACTTTAACAGCTGATGATGTGTAACTCACTCAATGTCAGTGACGTAGCTGGATCCCAGAGGATACAAATCCGTCTCTAAACGTCTGTAAAAATAAAACATAAAAAGAACACAAACATGTATAATAATTTACATATAAATATAAATAAATATACAAATATATAATCAAACATCCAAGTAAAGCAGAGCACGCGAGTGTGAATTTATTTCCTCGTTCCGACCGTTACGCCGCACAACGCAAATTATGCCTGACCCAATCGGATTCGCTCGTTAGCGCCGAGGCATGCCGGTTGCCATAGCGACGCGACAGGACGATCAATACCGATGTCTGAATTTCATTTTAAAACTGAAGGAGAGTTTTAGGTACATGCTTTAAAAAAAAACAAAAAAAAAACATGCCACTCTAACCAATCTAAATATTCGAATATTAATGAGCACATTATAAATATTAATTAGTGAATATTAACAACCTCATAGCTTTCATAAGCAAAGAAAAAAATGACAACAAACCAAACGTTTTATTTATTTCCTCATTTATTTATGTCGATAAACATCCACCTGTTCACTACAGCAAGGGCACTACAGCAAGGGCACTACAGCAAGGGCACTACAGCAAGGGCACTACAGCTCTGATCAAAGCTACTAAACACACACAGTCTCATTTTAGGACGGAATTAAATTCAGATTTAATTGAAAATCTAAAGCTTTATTTTAATTTTTCCACCTCAAGCAACAAATATGTTAAAATATGTATTTTCCCTATGAATATGTAAATATATGTAAATATATGTAAATATTACCACATATTTTCCCCCATGACGGATGAAAACTGTTGTTTTCATAATAAGACTATATTAATAAAAGTTACAGAAAGCAGAAGACTTGATTAGAGGTGTTAATAATTATGAGATCACACTTTTGTAAAATTATTATTATTTTTATTATTATTACTCAGTTATTCTCCATGCTGTTGATTTTTTTTCACAAATTTCTGACGTCATAATACGGAGCATATCCAATGATAGGAGGAAAAAAAGACATAAAATCCGACTGGACTGATGAAACTGAGTGGATTTTAATTGTACAGGATTTAAAACCAGAGGAAAAGTTGGATTTAATGAGATTTAAATGCTGTTTTTGATCTAAATCCGGATTGCAGCTGCATAAACACAGCAGAGGAATAAACACGGCAGTTTTTACAGATTAAAGCGTTTAAGGAACCTGAACAGAAAGTTTATTAAGAGAACTGTGTGTTTAATGAAAGAGAAAACTAGTTATAATGAGTTACCAGCACTAGTTAGCTAGCTAAACTAATCTGGCTAAGTTAATTCTCCAACAGCTAACAACAAATTCTAGAGCTGTTCCGACTTAATGTCAGGTTAAACACATAAATTTGTCTAGTTAACATGTTTTATTTGTGTGATTACAGTTTAAAAGTGAACGCAAGTTATTATTTTAATAAGAATCTTCAACAGGTTGGTTTGCTGAATTACAAACTTAGGAACGGTGTCGCTTCCGCGTTACTAATAGCCACCTGTATTCCGACAAAACCTGACTCCTGCGTTTGGATTGGACACTAAAATCCCGCCTTCAGCGCTCATCCTGCTCCTATTGGCTGTTGGGATCAACTAACCAATCACAGGGCAGGAGGCGGGTCTTGTTAGAACATGGGTAGGATTTTTAAAAAGCTGTAACGTTTCAACCCGGACATGTTGCTAGCCAGCTTGTTTCAAAGAAATGTTTCATATTGAAATTCTATAACCGTATTTGTTCATCATTACACTTCGAATTAAAAAATACACAACAGGCGAACGGGTAACCATCAGAAATACAAGAGAAGTTGTTTTAAAATATACTTTTATGTCTTTTTTCCACACTGCACTTACCCGTCCATGGCACTTTCAGGTTTGCGGAATCACTAACGAGCCTCGTTACAATCCTTTATAGACTCACAAAATGGCGGACCGTCGCCACGGCGCGCTCTGATTGGTCAAATACCCGAATATGGGCGGGAACTCAGGCACAATGTGTCAGAGCGATTGGACGAAGTGGTTGTCACTCTTAAAATGGCGGCCTAAAAACTTTTCAGACTGAAGTTTCTTTTTAATATTATTATTTATTGTTATTTTTTATGGAATAATTGTCATATACAAACAACAATACATTCTTTATAGGATCAGGTGCATAAAAGCACAAATCAAAACAAACGAGAAAAAAATAATAAATGATTTAATTAATTTAAGGGGATAGGGCTTTATATATTTATAAATAATAAATAAATCATATTCTTCTATTATGCTAAAAAGTTTTATTGCAGTTTTCTTTTTTCATCATCTTAAGGGCTTTTTTATAGGAAAAGAAATTAATTATGAAATACCAAAAACCTAAGTTTCACTTTCAAGTACTTTGAATTGTGTATATAAAATATAATTTTCCCAGAATAAGAATGTTATTAACCAGAAAGTCTTCTTTGTTATTGGTCATAATAAGTCCATAGACACCGTCCTTCTGAGAAAATCCTGAATATCAAGCCATAAAGCCTCTGCATACATACAATGGAGAAATAAATGATCGTTAATTTCAGTATTGCCACAAAATACACATTTTCTGACTTCAGTTCCAAATCTTTGTTGTAAGAATTCACTGGATGGATAAACTCTGTTTAAAATTTTAAAATGGATTTCTTTGGCTTTGGGAGTTCTTGGGAATTTTAAATATTTATTAATATTTTAATATTTTGTTTTTTGAGAAAATTTGTGAAATTGAGTTTTTAATAGTAAGCTACTATAGGGTATGAGATGTTACTGAACTTATTTTTAATTGTTTTGTTTGAGAATTTAATCCATAAAAGTCACAACCTCCAGTTAAACGCTGTGAGAGACACGAGCTGAGGGAGAAGAATTTGTAAAAATTCCTTTAATTAAATATATAATAGACTCAGGGATGACTTTAGTTATGGATTTGAATGTTTTCCGATTGCTAATTAAACCATATTTAAGGCAGAAATTCTCATATGATGTGATACTGCCGCTAAATCAGCTAAATCAGTCACGGACCAAATACCTTTTTCCATCCAGTTCCTGTTACACAGCGATTTATATTTTATATTGTTCCATTATTGGTGTATTACGTGGGTGACGTTATGATTGTATAAGAGTTTCCAGTATAACATGACCTGCTGGTGAGACTTATAATTATATATATAATATAATGATAATTCTTCTCAGACTGAAGTTCAGCTTAGTTAAATAAGTTTAGAAGCTAAGCAGCTTAAAACGAACTCATTTCCACTGACCGTGTCTATTAATTAACATTATAAAGATTCAGTGTTTCCCAATCAACAGTATATTCAATGATTTTAATCTGTAAAGGAGTAAAACACTGAAAAAGGACTAAATGTCTATTGTTATGTGTGCGTATTTGCTTATTTTGTATTTATCCGTACAGTTTATTGTATTTATAGTCTTGTTTATAGTCTGTGGAAAAATATTCAAGCAAGAATTTCATTGTTCTTATGACAAACTTTGTGACTTGTAAAGTGTGTATTTATGCTGCGTACTTTTACTAAAGCTCCTAACTCTTAATGTCCAACACGACTATTAAAAACCAAAGAAATGCTCCATCAACTCCATCAACCCCCGAGTTCAGCAAGTGATGTCACGTCAACATGGCCGCTCCCTCCGCCAGCCGTAAATAAAATATCACTTCACTGCTTCAAATGAGTTTATAGTAGTAAAGCTCAATCAGTATAGACACGTTAGCGAGTTAAATCTATAACATCGAACATACAGTTTGTATGTACAAACATAATTTAGAGGAAGTAAATACATCATAAATGCATGGTCGCTAATGTTAGCTGGTTAGCTTGTTGCTAATAAAACATCCAGGGTTTTTTTTTTCCCACTTTGTAGCTCAAACGAGTCGATCTTGAAAATGAAGTGGTTCCGACTTCTCACTTCTGAGCTAAGCTGAACTGCATTAGTTTCTAACGCAGGCTTACATAAATAAAAAATTCCTAAACTAGGAATGTCAGTAAATAGCTTTCATATTTTTAATTACAAAAAAAAAATCACTAAAGTTATTCTAAAAACATCTGATTAAACAAAACTTGCAGAATGTGCAGACAGTAAAATTAGCCACTGAAGAGAAACAGGAGTCTGGAGTGACGATGTTGTTGTTATTGCATCATCAAATGTAGGAGCCAATCAGGTTCCAGTATGCAAATTCAATACAAGGAATACTGCTTTCCCAGGTGAAGTGGGTGGGGCATGTAGAATTGGAGAGTGTTCCTCATTTGCATATTCAGATTTTTTAAACGAGAATATTAGTGCCAGAGATCCTGTGCCTTTTTTCTGTCCGTGACAAAGATGAAGAAATGTTTAATTCCCTGTAGAACAAACAGAGGAATGTGATTGGACTGTAGGGAACATTTTTGTTTGTATTTTGAAAAGCGTAAACTTGTGTGCAGTGCTGTTATTTCAGCGTAACTGTAGAGGTTTTAAATGAACAGGAACGACAGAAGCCAGTCAAAACACAACAGTTTTTATTTGTGTTTCTTCCTGAATCGAGCACTTGGACCACAGCAGGAAACAGCGAGAACGAAGGACCGGGTTCCATAATCCACAAAAACAGAACCGAAAACATCACGAGGACACGAATGGCACTCAGGCTCCTCCTTCAGACAAACTAAAACCAGTCCTGATGGGAAGAGTTTGGGACACGCCCACATGTGACTGATGATGATGTTTATGTGCACTACGTAGTGAGTAGGTTGTGTGGTTTGGGACACGCCCACAGAGTACTGATGATGATGTTTATGTGCACTACATCGTGAATAGGGTGTGTGGTTTGGGACACACCCACAGATGACTGATGATGATGTTTTTGTGCACTACATAGTGAATAGGGTGTGTAGTTTGGGACACGCCCACAGATGACTGATGATGATGTTTATGGGCACTACGTAGTGAGTAGGTTGTGTGGTTTGGGACACGCCCACAGATGACTGATGATGGTGTTTATGTGCACTATGTAGTGAATAGGGAATATGGTTTGGGACACGCCCACAGTGAGGAAACAGGATGTGAAAACAGAATTTTTAGTGGCCTTTTATTTCATGTGTGTGTCATAAACAATCATAAACAATACATCACATTTATTTACACACTTTAAACACATCTTTTCCTACCATGAAGTATGTGTGTGTGTGTGTGTGTATATACTACATCCTCACAGTGATCTGAGATGATCAAACATGAAATAAAACACGTTACACACATTATAAAAGCGTAATAACTCTGTAATATAATATTCTGATCTTATGGATAATGAAACTTTAGATTAGAAACACTAAGTGAGAGAGATAGCGATTCATAGCGAGATGTCCTTCATATTTTTGTTTAAAAATAAAATAACATAAGTGAAAAGACACCAAACTCCGCCCTTCTGTCCCTCCACAAGCACTTACATAAGATTACATAATGAAAATATAAGTTTATATTTATAATATATATAGAAATGTCAAGACAGAAATATAGAAAAATATCAATAGAAATAAAAAAGAAGTACAAACTGAACAACATACGTACAAATACATTACATATAAATACAAACACACAGAGGAAGTGCAGCCACACTGCAGTAATAAAATATAGTGTAAAAATCGCAATGCTAACAGTGACGTCATGAATGTTATCGCTGTCATTAATAACAGTGACGTCATGAATGTTATCATTAATAAAAGCAACAGTGACGGCATGAATGTTATCGTTAATAAAAGTAACAGTGACGTCATGAATGTTATCGCTGTCATTAATAACAGTGACGTCATGAATGTTATCGTTAATAAAAGTAACAGTGACGTCATGAATGTTATCATTAATAAACATGATGTCATGAATGTTATCATTAATAAAAGTAATGGTGACGTCATGAATGTTATCATTAATGAACATGATGTCATGAATGTTATCATTAAGAAACAATGATGTCATGAATGTTATCATTAATAAAACTAGCAGTGATGTTATTAATGTTATGTTAATATTGTCATATTTACACGATCATTATAAGAGACAAGAGTTATGTGCTAGCTAGCTAAATTGTTAGCATCATTTGCAGTAAAATGGATGTCTTTTGGTAAATACTAAATCCCTAATCATAAAGATAGCAGTGAAATTAACAGTGTTAAGAGAGATTTCAATATTGTTGTTATTGCTAGCACTGCTAACAGGGTTATCATTAATATTATATTATCATGGTACTAATGAACGTTGTTACATAAATGCTAGCGATAATAACATTAGTATTAACAATAACGTTAGTATTGTTTTTTTTCCCCTAACATCCCACTTTTGCGGTATTCATAATTTTTCTGACTTCACGTTCGTCTATAACAACGGTACCATTTTAAATGAATTACCGATTGATGCTAAGTGTAATTAAGCGTAATTTTAGAAGTACAGAATCCTTTTCTTAGCATTTTTCCAAAACATCTGAGGTAAATGCTGATGTTCTTGATGGTTCTGTCTAGTTTCCATGGTTACTGCACCTTTACAATGTCCATATAATAGATAGCTACCTTATTTTCTAGCATAATTGGTAGTAAAGTGGGCTTTTGGCAGTAACAGTGATGTCAGTAATGCTAGCAGCGGAGATTAATAATGTTATTACCTTTATAATAATAATAATTTTATTTTGTTATCATTATCACATTGATCATAAATGTTGTCAAATTGATGCTAAGTGTAATTAGATTGTAACTTTAGCCATTCTGAGTCTTTTCGTAATCATTTATCAACAGATCTGAGGTAAATGTTGATGTTCCTGACGATCCGCCTCATTTCCATGGTAACTGCACTTTTATGTTTTCTGTATAAAAGACTTAAGTTAGCGTAGTTTGCAGTAATATTATTATCAATGCTAACAGCAACGTTATTTGTGTCAGCACTATCAACAATGCTAACAATGATGTCATTAATGATATCATCATCAACGCTAACGGTGTCGTCATTAATGATATCTTTAGCGATGATGTCAACAGTGATGTCATTAGTGATATCGTTATTGCTAGCATTGTGCAATTTATAGTTATAATAGTGATAACATTAATGATATGTTTTTCGTTCGCATTGTATAATTTTTATAACATTTACGTTAATTACTGCAGTGTCAGCAGTTCCTCTCTGGATTTTGTAATTTTTTTTTTGTAATGTTTAGTATTTATTTTGAGTAAAAGTTTTGGCCCCCGTGCTCACATGACCGTGCAGCACTTGCACGGCTGCTTTTCTTTCTTGACCTCGTCCTGTTTCGCTTCATCTCCGTTTGCGGCCTCGTCCTCTTTCTTGTCGTCTGGACTGGAGGGGGCGCCGTTCAGGGGAGCTTTCTCTTCATTCTTTCCATCCTCCGTCGCTGCTTTGTTCTCGCTGTCCTCAATGACGACGAACTCGGCCTTCACCGCATCCTCGATGCCCAGCACTTTCTTGGTCTCGTCCTCGTCCTCCACGTTTTTGTAGCCCATGAACACCATGGTGACCGGGTGGTCCGCGCTCGCGTTCTCGATGGCCTTCTCGTCTAAACTTGTGCATTCCAGCTTCGCCTCGATGCCCGTCACCTGCCTGGTTTTAGGGACGCCGTTCTCCACTGGAGAAGAACGTTAAGAGGGAAAAAAGTGTTCTTGATCAGCTTATCTTCTCAAAATTCACCATGTTTACTTTCCCATACTCTCCATTTAACCCCAACAAATCAATGTCAAAAATTTTAACAAAATGGAGCCTTTGTATTTAATCGTATTCGTATTTAATCTATTTAAACACATCTGAGGTAAATGTTGACGTTCTGGATGCTTCTGTCTCGTTTCCATGATTACTGTAACCTTTCTCTATAAATGACGATTACTTTAGCCTCAGTTCATGCGCAGTGTTCATGTTTTGCTCATGTTCTGATTTTTTTATGACTAATTTACTAACACATCTGAGGTAAATGTTGACGTTCTGGACATTTCTGTCTCGTTTCCATGGTTATTGTAACTTTTCTCTATAAATGACGATTACTTTAGCCTCAGTTATTAACTAGTTCATACGCAGTGTTCATATCTTGTTCATGTTCTGAGCTTTTTATGACTAATTTACTAACACACCTGAGGTAAATGTTGACGTTCTGGATGTTTCTGTCTCGTTTCCATGGTTACTGCATCTTTACACTGTCTGTATAAATGAATTAAAGGCTATGTCCTAACTAGCAAAAAAATCATTCCAGTGAAATAACAGGGACGACTCTTTCAGCGTCCACGTTCCCAGTAATCAAGCAACATTTTTTTCACGACTTTAACCATTTTAACAAGTAATGAATCACCAAAGTGACAATTTGAGGCCAAAGCCGAGGCTGAATATCAGGAAACATTGGGCCAAAATACGCTCTTATTTATTTCCAACATCTTTTTAAACCATTGCCCAAGTTATAGCTTTGATTTATTGTTTTTCTGTGAAACTAAAACAAGCAGAACAAAAAAAAAAAAATCAGTCAGAATATTGTCGTTGTTTCGTCTCTGGCTGAACGTGAAAAATCGCTTATTATTTATATTTCATTATTTATATTCAATCAAACATATTCAGTGACTGGACATTATATATAAAATATAAATCCTCAATACAGAATTCGTCAGAAAGAACCTGATTTAAAAATCATTTACGTTTCCTTAGTGATACGTCTTCAAAATCAAATAAATAAACAATAAATAAATAAGAAATCTGATATAAAGAAAAAGATTTTAAAAAATTAAATACCTTTTCCGGGGCCATCAAGTGTCTGAAAGAGGAGAGAAAAAAAGTGTTTCATTTAAAATGATCTGGTGTTAATTCAACAAACAACAACGTCACACCAATAGGGCTGATTTACTTATAAAATAATTACAATAATTAATAAAATAATTCATAAGTACACTTTATAAGGAGCTTCCACTGCTGCTACAATGATGCTAATTATTTGCTAATAACTTATTTGCTATAACTTTATGATATATCTATAGCTCTACAACTATATTAATATATAACGTTAATATTTTAATATTTATGCTCTCAGTAACGTTGTTCATCAATAAGCTCTTACGTTTATAACGTCCTGTTTATCGGCGGTGGATTTAGACGCAGGGACTCCGGTCTCGAGCTCCTCGATCTCCTGCTCCAACCTGCCACCACACACCACATC
This sequence comes from Pangasius sanitwongsei, assembly GCA_037576675.1. NCBI lineage: Eukaryota > Metazoa > Chordata > Actinopteri > Siluriformes > Pangasiidae > Pangasius > Pangasius sanitwongsei. The sequence continues at coordinate 24,154,610 of CM075016.1, read as the reverse complement.
ACCACCGTCACACAACGTTTACTGACGTGAAAACATTCGTCAAACTACGTGCGAACGTCACAAACCAGCACAAACAATATAATTTCATTGCTCTGAGTTTTAAACCTTGACGCAAGACGACAGAAAAGAGAAAAGAGAGAAAAGAGCGAGCGATTCCTGAAGCGTCTTTATACTGAAGAAAAACCACGAAACCTCTTTTCCCACAGGATTTAACGCCGTCTTTACCGACACGTCAGTTCAGACGCGATTTATAAATATCACCTGCAGTTATTTCTCCTGCTCGGTTTATAGAAAATACGCTCGGACGGATTCGGAATAAATACTCCAGGAATAATCGCACTACACACCTCCAGAAGGAAAACTAATCCCGTCTGAACAGGGCTCCAATGCCTCAGGACGTTTTGTAACTTTTAGAGATTCGCTTCATATTCAGAAAATGGCTTTATTTAGATTTTCTTTATGTATGATTGATTTAACAAATCAGACAATTTTATACAATTTGATTTTTATATTTATTTTACTTTAAACAGTTTTTTTTTTTTTTTTTTTTACATGTCACTGTCTTTAACTGCTGAAAGTTTCACTTTCACTTTTCTGGACTTTTCATGTGACGTCATTCATGAAGTTATTTTTTTGTAAAATTTTTTTTTTTTTAACAAAGATCTTTTACATTTTTGTAGTTTATATCGCACAGCACACCCAGACTAGTGCTTCTCCCCTGTGACTATATCCTGCTCGTTCCTGCAGGCTGTTGCGGATTGATAATGAATAAAAAAACTCAGCGATAATGAAATATTTATAGAGTAAGTAGCATAAAATTCTAATCCAGCACTGCAGTGTGAACACACGACTCAGCCGCCGGCGTAAAATATTTATACGGATGTTATACATCCGAGAACTCGCATCATCCTCAGCTCTTTTTAACAGAATAACATCGATCTCAGGCTGAAGTTCACGCTTTAAACCTCCATCGTGTTTCTTTAACGAGAACACGGATCAATAACCCGGACGAGGAACCCACCTGAGAACGCTCTGCTCCAGTCCCCTGGTTTTAGCCTCGTCTTCCTGCAGCTGTCTCTGAAACTCGTTTTCTCCACTGGAGGGCGCTCCGTCCAACAACCACCGCTCCCTCAGAGCCTTCGACTGCGCAGCCGCAAAACAACAACAACAACAACAGCAGCAGGATTATTTTCTGTACTTGATTAGAGACGATTATATACGCGATCATCTTTATTCGTCTCACACACGTTCTTATTTACAAAGAAAAAAATAAATAAAGAGAAAGCAACAGCAAAAAAAGAAATAAAAAGTAAACCAAGAAAGAATGAATGAAAAAGTAAAAGAAACAGAAAGGCAGAGGCAAGAAACAGAGAGTGAAGGCGATGAACATTTCATACTGCAGAAGAATGAGAGGGATGAGGAACAGCAGTAATGTCTGATCTCCATTAATGCAATGCCACTCTCTCTCTCTCTCTCTCTCTCTCTCTCTCTCTCTCTATTTCTCTCTGTCTCTCTCTCTCTCTAGTTCTCTGTCTCTGTCTCTCTCTCTCACTGTCTCTCTGTATCTCTCTCACTCTTTCTCTCATGCTCTCTCTCTCTCTATTTCTCTCTTTCTCTCTTTCTCTCTCTCTTTCTGTCTTGCTGTCTCTCTCCCTCTCTCTGTCTCATTCTCTATCTATCTCTCTCACTCTCTGTCTCTTGCTCTGTCTCTCTCTCTCTGTCTCTCCTCTCTTTATCTCTCTGTCTCTCTCTCTCTCTCTCTATTTCTCTGTCTCTCACTCTCTCTCTGTCTCTCTCTCATGCTCTCTCTCTCTCTATTTCTCTCTGTCTCTCACTCTATCTATCTATCTCTCTCTGTCTCTCTCTATTTCTCTCAGTCTCTCTCTTTATCTCTCTGTCTCTCCCTGTCTCTCTTTCTCCCTCTGTCTTGCTGTCTCTCTTCCTCTGTGTGTGTGTCTCTTTCTCCTCTCTCTCTCTCTCTCTCTTTCTTTTTTTCAGTTTTCACATGTTCTATTGGCACGACAAATAATTGTACATTTGTATTGCTAAAGCAGGTACAAAGGAAGGGTAGAGTAAAAACAGGAGAAATAAAATAAAAAGTCAAACCAAAATAAAATACTAATAGATGAATGTAACTAATAGAAATACTAATAGATGTACATAAATTAAGGACAGCATAAAGGCACTATATACAGAATAATTAAAAAAAAGAAGAATAAAATGAGTAAAATTAAGAATAAAAGTGAATTTACTAATAAAGGTAAGAAAAATGTGGAATAATAATAAAGAAGAGCGATCAGAACAGAAGAGACACGAGGGCGAGGCAGATCACTCGCTGTCCCTAATATTGTGGCAGGAGAGACGGATAGTGCTGCTGATATACAGCAGTCTTTATCTCCTAGCAGGAGGGGAGTTTTTCACTGTCTGAGAGATCGTCAGATGTTTGGTGTGTGAGTTTAATCTTGGGCTCGAGTTTCTCTCTGTGTAGTTCGTGTGCTCTGTGAGGAAGTGCAGCTCGTCTCAGCCGTGTTTTGGTTGCAGTAAAGACACAACCTTTCTTCCTGTGGGAGCCATTTTTCCTGCGTCTGCCTCTTTCTAGCGCTAGCTCGTCCACTGAGCCTGTACCTCGTCAAGGTGCTTCTCATCTTTCTCTCTCTCTCTCACACACTCTGTGTCTCTCTCTCTCTCTGTCTCTCTGTCTCTCTCTCTCTCTCTCTCTCTCAGTCAAGTAAAATCAAAAGGTTGCTTTATTGGCATGACATATAATAACATTTGTATTGCCAAAGCTTGGATACAGCTTGGATCTCTCACTCTGTCTCTCTCTCTCTCACTCTCTCTCTGTGTATCTCTCTCTATCGGTCTCTCTCTCTGTCTCTCTTTCTGACTGTCTCTCTCTCTCTGTCAGGCTCTCTCTCTCTCTCTCTGTCTCTCTGTCTTTCTCTCTCTGTCAGTCTCTCTCTCGGTCATTGATTAGCTCTCAGACTATCGGAAACACACGGCCATTAGTAAGCCATTAGTTTATCACTTTAGGACATTACACTAATGCACCACACACACATGATGTTGACGGAGAGAGAACGTTACAGAAGGCGCCAGAGTCGGACCAGCAGTGCTGTAGTGTAATTCAACATCCTCACAACATCCTCCAAACGTCCTCACAACATCTTCACAACGTCTTCGCAACGTCCTCCAAACATCCTCACAACGTCCTCACAACGTCTTCGCAACGTCCTCCAAACATCCTCACAATGTCCTCACAACGTCTTCGCAACGTCCTCCAAACATCCTCACAACGTCCTCACAACGTCTTCGCAACGTCCTCCAAACATCCTCACAATGTCCTCACAACGTCTTCGCAACGTCCTCCAAACATCCTCACAACGTCCTCACGTCTTCGCAACGTCCTCCAAACACCCTCACAACGTCCTCACAACGTCTTCGCAACGTCCTCCAAACATCCTCACAACGTCTTCACAACATCCTCACAACGTCCTCACAACGTCTTCACAACGTCTTCACAACGTTCTCACAACGTCCTCTCGATCTCCGTTCTCTCTGAGCTCACTAACACTACGTTCACACTCACAGCAGCTATAAAACAACGCTGACAGACACTGATCAGTTTCTTAATGTTTTAGACGGTGGGTGAATGTGAGTAACATGTCAAGTAAGTAATCAACCACCGTGTGTGTGTGTGTGTGTGTGTGTGTGTTACAGTACAGTGACAGGATGGTGTGATGAAGCGGAGTCACTGTTACCACAAAGACGCTGATTATGTTCCTCTAACAGCACGTCCCTGAGTGTTTTATTCCTCTTACACCACAGCAATTTACCAACAATTACAACTTTTCATTTATTACTGAACGACACGTCACACTTTTAACCCATTTATAGATCAATTTAATGTTCATGAGACGAGTTAGTTCCTGTTGTCACTTACGTTATAGCAGCTATAAACACTCGTTCCCTCAGCAGCCTCTTTATTCTCTCTCTTCAACTTAATAAGACAAAAAAAAAATGCAGCTTGTTCCGCATGTTACTGAGAAACCGCAAAGAAGCGTAAACTCCTCTGTCCTGAAGATGTCGGAAAATTCACAGTTACAGCTTCACCTCTGACTGATACAAAGCGCTGACACTGGAGACTCCTTCCATAACTGTTACATAAACACATTTCTCCTTACAGAAAACTTCACCACATCAACAATGATTTTTAATCTGTTTATTATTAGCAGAGCGTCCGCTGTACACGTCTCTGTGAATGAGCCGTTGCTATAGAAACGATGAAGTATCAGAACGAGCACATTAATATAAACCTGCGCTACTGTCAGAGCTGCTGTTATAGAAAACTAATCAACACCTTCTGACCAATCAGAGCGCAGAATTAAAATAAACAGCAGTGTGGGACAACATCTTCTCTTCTCTGTTATGACGTTATCTCTGTTCTCTTTTTTGTTCTCTCTGTTTCTTTCTCTCTCAAACACACTGGATTGATATGGACACATGATCAGAGTCACCACACACACACACACACACACACACACACAGAGCTGTGACATTAGATACAGTACAGACCAGTCGCTTATCTCTCTCTCTCCCTCTCTCTCTGTTTCCCTCTCTCTGTCTCTCCCTCTCTCTGTTTCCCTCTCTCTCCCTCTCTCTCTGTTTCCCTCTCTCTGTCTCTCCCTCTCTCTCTGTTTCCCTCTCTCTCTGTTTCCCTCTCTCTCCCTCTCTCTCTGTTTCCCTCTCTCTGTCTCTCCCTCTCTCTCTCTCTCTCTCCCTGTTTCCCTCCATATATATATATACACATCTCTCTTTCTCTGCCTCTCTCTTTCTCTTTCCTTTTTATTTTCTCTCTCCACCTGCTACGTTTTCTTTCCTCCTCCTCCTCCTTCTTCTTCTCATATTTTGTCTTTCATTATTTTACAGCCTGTCCTGGCAGTGTTTCCGCTGACATCATCATTACACACACACACACACACACACATGCACACACACACACACACATGCACACACACACACACACACACACACTTTTACACATTACACTGATGGCCCAGAGGGGTGGAGTGTGGGTCTGAGCGCTCGGTGGGAAATGGAGCCTCGATTGTTCGACAGCAGAAAGACAATAGCATGTAAAACACACATGCGCACACACACACACACACACACACACACACACAGCTTTTACTCTCATATTTAACACTAGTCTTATAAAGACATCACCAATTTAACATTCAGAAAGCGTCTCCAGCCGAGGCTGCTGGGAAAACCCCGCCCCAAACTCCGCCCCTTCAGCGCAGACATGCCGAGAAACACAGCCGCAACATCGATTATGATGTTATGAGAGTTATTTATGGACTTTATCACTGTTCTGAAATGCACACACACACACACACACACACACACGCACACACACACACACAAACACACGCACACACACACACACGCACACACACACACACACACACGCTGTGGTAAAGCACAGATGTTTTCTAATTACAGATTACGGAGATCTGTGCATCAGTGCAGAACGGTTTAACAATATTTTTAAGAGAAATGGATCTAAAAATGAATTCCATTCTACACCAGTTAATTCCGGTCCTCTAATCTGATTGGACGAGATATTCAGTGTCACAGCACCGGGGCGTGTCACTGTGTGTATCTCTCCACTCGTCTGTGTTCACTACATAGAATTACAATTCTAACAATAATTCGTTACACTCAAACCGCTACTACAGTTACTATGGGCTGTCAGTCAGTCTGTGTGTTACCATGGCAACATGCAACGCTCTGTCTGGCCGTGGTTTCTTTGGGAGCTGTTTTTGCTGCCAGAGAGAAAAAATAAACGAAATATTTGGCCATATTGTGTCTGAAACGTCAGTTTCTCCATATTAATTTCTTATTTATATAACTGTTGCATTAAAGTATCATCAGACTCACAATCGTGCTGCTGTACTGAATATCAGCACGGCTGGGATCACCTGCTATTACCTGTGACTACCTGCTATTACCTCTGACTACCTGCGACTAGCTGTAACTACCTGTGATTAGCTGCGCTTACCTGTGATTACCTGTGATGAGCTGCGATTACATGCGATTAGCTATAATTACCTATGATTAGCTGCGCTTACCTGTGAGTAGCTGCGATTACCTGCGACTACCTGCTATTACCTGTGACTACCTGCTATTACCTGTGACTACCTGCGACTAGCTGTAATTACCTGTGATTAGCTGCGCTTACCTGTGATTAGCTGCGCTTACCTGTGAGTAGCTGCGATTACCTGCGACTAGCTGTAATTACCTGTGACTACCTGCGACTAGCTGTAATTACCTGTGATTAGCTGCGCTTACCTGTGATTACCTGTGATGAGCTGCGATTACATGCGATTAGCTGTAATTACCTGTAATTACCTGCAACTAACTGCAATTAGCAGTGATTACCTGTGAGTAGCTGCAACTACCTGCGACTAGCTGCGATTACCAGTGATTACATGCGATTAGCTGAGATCAGCTGCGATTACCTGTGATTACCTGTGAATACCTTCAGCACTCCTGCTCATGTGACGTTACTTAATTCTAACATTCACACACACAGAGCTGAGTTTTAGAAGCTGATGTTTTCTGTCTCTAAACACAGGAAGCTGGAGTTACGACCTCACTGCCTCGCCCTCACAATCACAGCACAATCACATTTCAACAAAGGAACTTTAAATAGACAGTCGGAAACACACACACACACACACACACACATACACACACACACACACACACACATACACACACACACTCACTCTTTAGTGTAGATTATTGTCATACCTTTAGGTGCTGTAGTTGTCTGCGTTCATCCTCCAGCTGTCTCCTCTTATTCTCTATTTCAGCCTGCTTCTTCCTCTTCTCCTGAAACACACACACACACACACACACACAGACACACACACACACACACACACACACACAAAAATGATTAAAACCCGACAGGTTGCAGGTTTGAAGATCTGTTCCTCGTTACAGCCGTGACAACTGCATTACTGAGATTTTGTCACTTGTATAACTCAAAAAATTCTTTTTACCCCAGTGTGTGATGAGTTACGCACAAACATATTTACACACACATACTTTACACACACTTACTTTACACACACATATTTACACACACATACTTTACACACACATATTTACACACACATATTCACACACATATTTACACACACTTACTTTACACACACTTACTTTACACACACAGACTTTACACACTTACTTTACACACACATATTCACACACATACTTTACACACACTTACTTTACACACACATATACACACACATACTTTACACACACATATTCACACACACACATACTTTACACACACATATTCACACACACATACTTTACACACACATATTTACACATACTTACTTTACACACATATTTACACACACACACTTTACACACACATATTTACACAGACAAACTGTACACACACATTTACACACACTTACTTTACACACGCACATATTTACACACACTTACTTTACACACACCATTCTAAACTGGAGGCTATCAGTATATTACTTGGTAGCTACAGTAGCATTAGCCTCTCCAGAAGCAAACGCCAATTTCAGAGATCAAGTAAAAAAATGTGAAATGGGAGGCCACGCCCCCTTCACTGAGACTGAGAGGTACAGAGGCCACGCCCCCTTCACTGAGACTGAGAGGTACAGAGGCCACGCCCCCTTCACTGAGACTGAGAGGTACAGAGGC
>CM075016.1:24126322-24139457 GCA_037576675.1 Pangasius sanitwongsei | reverse complement strand
AGTGTGTGTTGGAGTGTGTTAGTGTGTGTTATTGTGTGTGTCGGTGTGTGTCAGTGTGTGTTGGAGTGTGTTAGTGTGTGTGTCAGTGTGTGTTGGAGTGTAGAGGACGGGTTTGTGTCAGCGCCTGTCGAGTGGCTCGCTGATTATCAGCCGCAGCTCGCTGATAGAAACAGGAAGAGATCTGGGTGAGGGGTTAAAATAACACCACGCCATTAACACGCTACACTGTACACTGCAGTCACTGCAGCTCGGCTTCTGTTTACACTTTCACTAAGAAACGGATAAAAATTCTTTTTCTTAACATGACACTTCTGACATCCATGACAAATTAACCAGTGGGCGTGTCCCACATCACAGTGGGCGTGTCCCACATCACAGTGGGCGTGTCCCACATCACAGTGGACGTGTCCCACATCACAGTGGGCGTGTCCCAAATCACAATGGGCGTGTCCCACATCACAGTTTGTCCCACATCACAGTGGGCGTGTCCCACATCACAGTGGGCGTGTCCCACATCACAATGGGCATGTCCCAAATCACAGTGGGCGTGTCCCACATCACAATGGGCGTGTCCCACATCACAGTGGGCATGTCCCAAATCACAATGGGCGTGTCCCACATCACAGTTTGTCCCACATCACAGTGGGCGTGTCCCAAAGCACAATGGGCGTGTCCCAAATCACAGTTTGTCCCACATCACAATGGGCGTGTCCCAAAGCACAATGGGCGTGTCCCAAATCACAGTTTGTCCCATAATCACAGCGGGCATGTCACACATCACAGTGGGCGTGTCCCACATCACAGTGGGCGTGTCCACATCACAGTGGGCGTGTCACACATCACAGTGGGCGTGTCACACATCACATTAACATTAACGCTACCGCTAGAGAGCTAATTATAGCTAAGTACATAGTTTTATTTTGTGTTTGCTTGTTAGAATTAATAGTAAAGGACACGTCAATCAAACATGTATTTACAACAATAATAATAAATAAACAATAAAACGTTAAAGATTGTTAATAACGTCTTTTAGTAAATAACTACATTTTTCACTATTTTAAACCTCATGAATAAATCGTTTGATTTTCTGAAGATAAAACCGTCATAAACATTTATAAAAATAAAATCAGCATTTTCATTTTAATTTAATTTTCATTTATTTATTCAAGTTTCATCATAAAACATTACGATTACGTTTTTTTTTACAAAAATACTTCAAAATAGTTTAAAATTTATTCAGACTGCAATATAAAAAAATGATATTTTTACCATCTTAATATAAATATTCATAAATACTGAAAGTCCTATAAACAAATCATAAAGAGTAAAAGAATTATTTAATTAAATATTTTATTAAAAACAAACACACCTTAGGTTTTGCTCAGAAGTTTATTCTTTACAGCATTTTGAAGGAGATCTAATTATTCTGTTTAATTTCGTGTATTTTATAATAAAAAACAAAAATAACAAAAATATTAAAATTAAAAATATTAACAAAAATTTTAACAAAAATAACTTTGGCACTGAAATGTAATGCTGTAAAATAAAGTGCTGAACATGCGCAGAAGAGAGGAAGAACCTACCTGTGTCACCTCAGAGGGGACAATAGCAACAAGCACACACACACACACACACTCACACACACACACACACACTCACACACACACACACACACACACCCACTCTCACACACACACACACACACTCACGCTCTCACACACACACTCACTCTCACACACACACACTCACACACTCACACACACACACTCACACACACACACACACACACTCACGCTCTCACACACACACTCACTCTCACACACACACACACACTCACACACGGCCATATTGGAGCCTCCCACCCACCCGGGCATGTACTTCATCACCATCACCATGGGCGTGCACGCGCTTATTAGCGCACACACACACACACACACACACACCGTGTCATAACCTGAATAAACAACACTGTGCTTTAAATGAGGAAAAAAAATAAGCGCGCGCTCGCAGTCGACATCATTGTATTATTGCAGATTTATTAAGCCATTGCAACGCGCGCGCGCACGCGCACACACACGCACACACACACACACACACGCACCAGCAGGCACACAGTGTGTATTGGGTGTAAATGGTGCTCTGTACTCACTCAGAACGCTGTGTTTCTTTTTTTGTCCTCCGCTTTTGTGTTGAAGAAAAAAAAAAAAAAAAAACGGAAGAAAATGTCAGAGTCTCGCGCGCCGAATCGAGATCAGTGTGAAACTGCAGCTCGCGCAATTTCTGTTTATTTCTATTAATTCTATTCTCTGATGACGCGCTGCACGGATGAATAAATAAACCCCCCCCCGGAGTGAAGGGCTGGAGCTCCTCCTGCGCTTTCTCCTTCTGTGTGTCTGCGATTTTTAAGGAGGAGAGACGCTCGACCCGACAACGAGCGCGAGCCAGTGCAACACACACACACACACACACACACACACACACACAGAGTCCCTCCCTCTCTCCCTCTCCCTCGGCTGTAGTGTGTAGAGAAGGATGGATGGATGGATTGTCGGGTTGCCAGATTGATTGTTTCTGCCCTAATTGGCTAATTGGGACTTGTGATGACGTAAACATCAGACCGTCACTCCACTGATTTCCTTTCTTAAGGCAACGATTCCATATTTGATTATGTCACTGAATCTTCTACGATACGATACGAGAGCGCTTGTAGGTGTGGAGAGAGCACTTGTAGGTGTGGAGAGAGCACTTGTAGGTGTGGAGAGAGTACTTGTAGGTGTGGAGAGAGTACTTGTGGGTGTGGAGAGAGCACTTGTAGGTGTGGAGAGAGTACTTGTAGGTGTGGAGAGAGTACTCATGGGTGTGGAGAGAGTACTTGTAGGTGTGGAGAGAGTACTTGTGGGTGTGGAGAGAGTACTTGTAGGTGTGGAGAGAGTACTCATGGGTGTGGAGAGAGTACTTGTAGGTGTGGAGAGAGCACTTGTAGGTGTGTACTCTCTGTGCAGTGTTTTTACTGAGTCAGTCAGTAAATGGGAACTAATCGCAGGTAGGAACTAAAGAAACGGGGAACTGAAGAAACGTCGGACCACACGTGGCGTATGACTGGACCAAGGAATCATTGGAACCAATCATTTGGATTTGTTGCTTTACTGTTTCATACCTAATTTGCATAAAGTTAAGAAAATCATAAAGTTGAGCTAATCGCCTCGCTAGCCTGCTAAATGATTACACATCACACATTCTGGACTCCTTCCATAAAACGTTACAGGAATATCTCCTGACAGAAAACTTCACCGTATCTACGATTCTACGCTTCTCTTTGTTAGATAACAACACGTTTTTGATCCACTGATTATTAGTCATAGATCATGTGGAGCGTCCGTCCGTGCATGAATGAGCCGTTGCTATGGAAACGATAACATATTAGAACGAGTGCATTAATATGAAATATTCAGAGCTGTGATTATTATAGAATCTTATAGAAAATTAATCAACGCTTTCTGGTGTAATCATTATAACCAACACATGATCTGGTGGAAAGGGTGGTGTAGCGGGTTGCGTTGCCGCCTCGCAGCTCCAGAATTCCCGGGTTCGGAATCCCATGTCCTGTCCGTGTCCCTGTGGTTTTCCTCAGGGTTCTCCGGTTTCCTCCCACCTCCTAACAACCTGCCGGTGGACTGGCTGAGATAAATAACTCCTAGCTGTGAATTTATGTATGTATTTTTGTGTGTGTGTGTGTGTGTGTGTGTGTGTGTGTGTGTGGTACCCTGCGATGGATCCAGGTGCGATATTCCCACCTCACACCCGGTATTCCCGGGACAGACTCCGGTTCCCTCTCCACCCTGACCAGGATAAAGCTCTTCCTGAAAGCGAGCGAGTGATTTATTAATAATTCATTTATTATCATAACGTTATCTGTAGATTCTGAGGCGAATTTATTACAAACTGAGCGACAGAAGGAAACTCGGCGTCGTTTTAACTCCATTAACTCCACAAACATGACGGAAAATTAAATAAATATATATTTAAAGCATATTAAAGTATTTCAAAAAGAAAGAAAGAGACAGGAAAGAGAGTTGTCATGGTAACGCCTACGCTACAATCACTCAGATTTGCCTCAGTTTTCTTTAGGCGATGTGAAGGGGGCGGGGCTATACTGGAAATCAGTGATGTCACTAACTCCTCCCCTTCCTCGGAATTGTAGTGACATCTTTCCTGTTTCCTCGAGCGAGCATCGACTGCAACACAAAACAGCACAACACTTTTTTACTCACAACCTGCGTACAAACAACACCAGCAGCAGACAGTCGGATTTTAAATAACTATAATGAATGTATTTAAGAATATTTATTAAATCTCTAATCAGTAAACAGTTGTTTACAGAGCAACCTGCTACACACACGGCTGTAAAAGGAGCCTGAGAATATATTTATTAAACACTCAGGCTTCTTTTCCGCATTTTGTCTGTATTTTGTTTATTTTATTTTTTGATCTTCTATTTTATTCTTCCTTCATTTCATTTTTCTTCGAATATCAAATAATCATAAATTATTTGTAAACTTTTTAATTAAAAAAAGATGCTTGGTAAACATGGTATTATTATTATTATTATTATTATTATTATTATTATTATTTCTGTGGTGTTTTTATCCACATAAATTAGAAACAAATAATCAAAAAGAGAATTAAATTTTTCTTTGTATTAATGAAGCGCATTCAGAACAACAACAAAAAAAAAACAAAAAAACTGAATTAATATCGATTAATTGTGTACATTTTTGGACACATTTACATTTTTTTAAATCTTTTTTTTAATTTTAAATAATTATCTACATTTGCATTTGTGGATACATTTAATTATTATTTTTTTAAACAAAGTATTTCCCCCCTAAAACTAATTAAGTTTAAAGACATTTAAATTAAGGGTGGGACAAAATATTTGTATGAAAGTATACAATGTTAAAATAAATAAAATAAAAAATAAAAAAATGAAATGTTTATGCTGTGCATACACTGTACACACTGACATCAGTATAAAGATAAGGTTTATACAGTTTATATAATTATTTATAGTGATAAAGGATCATATTCTCACACAGCTGGAGTGTTTGAGTCTGAAGCTTCTCTGTAATTCAGGTTCTTTATCTTCATTAACACACAGAAGTGAAGATTAAAACGTCTCGTCCTGCTGGTTCAGTGTGAAACGCACCCTGATGGCGCCCTCTAGCGGTGACGAGCGGCTCAACACGTTTCAGCTCCTCTTAAAACGTCAAGATCGTGACGTTAATCCCTGCTGACGTCATCAACAATCACAGCAATTAGGTCGGAATCTCACTCAAACTGCACCGTGATGTAATTCTGCTTCTGTCATTTTTTATTTTATTTTAATTTCCATGACTGATTTGATGTAGAGCACTGACATAAAAAAAACACGCTGACATAAATATAATTATTTAAATAATGTCATTATTATTATTATTATTATTATTATTATTATTTATTGATTTCACAGTATTTTATTTTTTGCTTTTTACGCTTATTTACAGATATTTATATGTGCTACTCAGTCATTTTAATATCCATTACAGGACCTGAGACAAAAATTAAAACAATATATATTTAAACTTTACCTCTGACACTGGAGACTCCTTCCATAAAAATGAAAAATAAAAAACCACACGTCTCCTTACAGATCAATCCGCTTACTTGCAGCATCCCTGTGCTCGAGCTGTTGCTATAGAAACGATAACGCATTAGAACGAGCGCATTAATATAAGCCTGTTATTTACAGCTGCTAGAAAATAGAAAATGAAATCAACACCTTCTGACCAATCAGAATCCAGAATTCAGCAGCTCTGTGGTATAAGTCGTGTTAGCTAGCTAGGTAAAGGTTTAGCAATCGCGACCAACTAAAGAGGAAAACTGAACGACTGGACGTGTTTACTAGCAGGTTTTCGGTATGTGCACGGAACATCATCATCATCGTATCTCCTCAAAACAACTTTGAAACAAATTTTTAAGTGGATTAAAAAAAAAATACGACAGCTAGATGACTAAATAACGCTAGCTAGCAAATGACACATGTTTTTATGTTAGCTAGCTGAATGGGAATGATTTCTGAACATTTCCGCAAGCAAAACTATGACTGTCAATCAAAAGAGTGAAAGTGTGAAGGTGTTTCTCCTTCAGCCGTGTTCTTCTTGGAAACCTTCTCAGTGGAGGATGCACGCTGTGATCTTTTAGAAGACACGTGTCTGATGATGGATCGACGAGGCGAGTGAATCAATAATCTCCGATTATTTTCTACAAATCAGTTTAAAACTTTCAGAGAGTAAGTGTAAGTGGTATCCAATTTTATTTTTACCAAAAAGTTCAAGTCAATAAGAAAGAAGCTTTTCTTGCTGATGTAGGACAGTCCTTCCACAAACTAACACACAGAAATAAAACTTCATGCAACACACACATCATAACAAGCAACACTTTTCAACAGTTAAGTATAAAAAGGCTCAAACTCAGCCGGACTCCCAAACCAAAAACAGGCCTCGTACGCTAAAAAGTCACTGTACATTACGTTACCGGAGAGGAACTTTTCAGAATGTTTGTCGTATAAAACTCTGAAGGTGGTTTTCACATTTTAATTCAACGTCAAGTCCATGGCATGATGGAAACAAACAAGATGAGGCAAATGAAATCTTCCTGATTTTCAGAGTTAATTAAAGTTCGGTTGCATATTCCATTCGAGTGAATTCAGGACAAGTTCGTCTTCTTGCTGGTTCAATTTCCTTTTCCTGTTTCGTGCCTCCTGCGCTGGTTCGGATATCGAGCCAAAAACACACAGACCTGCCTACCTTCAGTAAACCATAAACAATAAACCCCTCAAAAAAACAAAACAGCAGACGAACCAGTCGTACATCTGAATCTGGAATGATTGACAGTTGCGTAGGTGTTTTGAACTCTCTGATATTAACTGACCGGCTCTAAGCCCCGCCCCCTTCCCCTCATCTCGCATTAGTAATCTCTCGTCTCGACTCGATTTTCCTGCTTGAAAGAAGCCCTGACTGACGCGGCGTCCTCGCTTTCTGTCACGCTAAATGGAGATAGTTTTGAGTTCGTGAATCTATCAGTGTGTGTTCCACTGAGCTAACATTACACACACGTACTTTATAGCTAACATCAGTTACACAGATTTATCAGAGATGCCACTGAAGGTTTCTGCCCGAAAATCAGCACTTTTTCCACCAAACGTTTTGACCAAAAAAAGATTAAATTAAATAGGACTATAACAAAGTGTCAAATCTAACATATAACAACTCATTTTAATAGTAATAACAATTAGAAAGTAATTAAAAACACTGTTTGCTCTCTAAGTCCGTCAGCGCATTCAAACATGGTAGAAACTGTAGTGCAACTGTAGTATATACAGGGTTTTACGGTAAATACCAGGTTGTAGACAGTAGAAAAGTCTACATGCACACTTTCGTTCTTCTTATTTTAGGAGAAAAGTGTTACGTAAAGCAATTAGTAAGAAAGTGTGCATGTAAATGTTTCTAGTATCGACTGTAGATCTAAACTGAACCAGACAATCTGCAGCTTTTTTCCCCACTTAAGCACCTGGTGGTCACCGTAAAACCTCGTATATAAACACACACACACTCCAGTTTCTACCTTAAACCTACCTACCTTCTATCTTGAAGTGATTTGTGAAAGGACCTCCAATTCCAGATCATGAGATGAGCCAAATTTGCCTCGAAATACTTCTTGAAAATACACAACGTATTCCTCACCTTCTAGAGAAAAGAAACAAACTTCTGATCTACAGAATCAGTTGGTCCTCGTGCCCTAACTGATAAAGTTTACTCTGTCCAATGAGACGTCGTCCCGTTACGAACCTAAAATTCAGGATGCATTGATACAAACGTTTTCATAGTACAAGCACAAGTTCATTCGGTACTCATGAATACCAATACTGAAATGAGTAAGATGGTAAGTATTTATCAATCCGGGGCGTGACGGAACATTTTATTTAGCTTCATTGTTAACGTTGTTTGCTGAGTTTAACGTTTAAGATGTTTTATCGCTTGTCTTTCAGGAAGGTGCTGTAATTCTTCATCGTTTTGCAGTTTGCAGTGTGTTTCACTTTGATCATTCATTGTGAAATACGACGTCGTACAGTAAGACTACGTTACGCAGTATCACCTGGTATTGGATGTTCATATTAAAGTATTTTTTTTACGAGTAAATGAACACGTATCGGATCGGATACCGGAATCAGTATCGATGCATTCATACCTAAAATAAACAACATATTCACAATGAACCCACTGGCTCAAGAAATGGAAAATCAAGTCATTAAATTGCGGAGCCACTTCCAGATAATCCAATGTCCTAAAATACAATGTTCATACTGACCCCTAGCTTCTAGAGAGAGACTGGACCAAGTTGTTCCGGGTTAAACTGTCTTTTTCCCCCCTCAACTCCTTACGAGACGTGATGTTTCAATACTTTATGCTTCCTCCTGGGGAACGACGGAAACTCTTAGATCTTGGCCAGTATTTTGTTCATTTTAAATACCTCCATTTTTAAGTTGCCTGTTTGATGGCTCTTCTGGAAGAAGTGGTCACCTGTTTGACCAAACAGCAGTCTTATTTTCACCTACTTTTAAAAACCTCCCTAAGATACATGATTTATTCCCGAAGAATAAATACATCCTGTAAAGTGAAGAAAGCAACTTCAGCTGATCTAAAGACCAAGTTCAGATGCTCCCTACGAAAACGTTTACTCAGTTCAACTCTCCACATTTCTCACCTCCCTAAGATACACAACGCATTCCCATAAATCCCTACCTTCAAGAGAAAAGAAACCGATCTGCGTTCTCAATCTTTAAAGCATTGATCTATGTCAAGTTTAATCAGCACCTTTACCCATTCCCAATTTCTTTCTTCCCTAAAATAAATGACGTATTCACACTGAACCCCAACTGGAAGAAACAAGAAATAAGTCCCGTCCATCTTGCTGTTCATTAAATGGCCACCATCGTTGTTCTTAAAGTTGTCGCCTGCTGTACAAGAGTGAACCAAGACTATTCCTTTTCCCCACTTCCCTAAAATACATGACTATTTCACACTGAACCTCATCGGCTATACAAAAGCATTTCCTCAATTCTTCTACTCCTTTGAAGGCCTGACTTTAATTCGCTGGTACGCTTTCAAGATGCCCCCCATATAAGACTCCGGTTTTGAGTCTTTTTTGCTCCTTTAAAGGCTTGCGTCTTTAAATCGTTGGTCCAATTGCAAGTGTTTGAAGAAATGGTCCGGTTCGGGATGCGGCTGTCCAGGATCCCACTCCCTGGCGGATATAGAAGGTTTTCGGTGGAATTGTGGCACCAAATCTGGGTGTGGTGGTGGTTCTGAGCCAAATGAGTCCGTTTTAGCAGGTCGGAACTCCTTCCTGGGCATGGTCCGACTGGTTTCTTGGACTTCTGTGCTTCCGTTGGTGCTGCTCCTCCAATCCCAGGTGTTGGAGCTCACCGAAGACAGACGGACTACAGGATGATGAGGCGCATGGGCGTCGACGGTGACGATGCTGCATGAATCTCGCTCGGATGGCATGCGGAAATATGGTGACTCGGTGCTCGAGGCAATGCTTGATGTAGCACAAGATGAAGCTGTCTCAGAAGACTTCGGTGTGGACGTGACTTGCATGACCAGCGGCTTGTTTGGGAGACGAGGTGGCTCCGGTGTTGCTGCCGGTACTGGACTTTTTTCCATCATGGAAAGCCATTTTGCTCTAGTTGTGGCGCTTTTTGGAGATACAGGTGGGGGTTTGGAAGCTTCTTCTGGGATGTGAACCAATTGTGGAGCACCAGGTCTTTGAGGAATCGAGACTCTGGAGGCTGCCGCTGCCTGAACACTGGGATACAAGGAAGTGGGCAAGTCCATGTCCAAGTTCTCCTTGGACTCTTCATTTGTTTCTTCTACTACTTCAATGGATCCGCCCTGTTGGCCGTCCTCCCTCAAGCTCAAAGTCCGCATTTCCAAAGATTTCTGCTTCCACTCGGATACCAGTTGCTTGGATGAAGGTACGTGGAATGTCATGTGTCTCTGCGCAGGTTCTTCCATGCCGTTTGCATTAGCGCTTGCTCTGGGAAGCGTGTTGCTAAAAGTCAGCATGGTCTCTTTACCCATCGGGTTTCGGGGAGCCAGGAGCTCCACGTCGGCACTGGCTCGTTTCAAACTACCCATCGAGGCTTTTTCACGGCGGACTTTGCGGTTTAGTCCGGCTACGTCCACCGGCGCCGCGAGCTCGTCGTTGCTCTCGGATGCGTGTGCTTTCTGGTAGACGGAGTCATGGCCGCGTTGTGTTAAAGCATGAAGAGCATCTTTCTGAGGTGGTGGAGGCTTCTTCATTATCCGAGGACATGATTCCACCGAGGGTTTGAAATTTCCAACGGCGTAAATCGCCTGAAATGAGAGCAATGTTATGGTTATACTGAGATACTGAGATACTATTTCATTATTTCTTCTGTTTTTCTGTTTCATGAGCACAAACACAAGCTTACAACTTCATAAAGGTACGAGGAAAAGGGCAACTTGAGCAAGTTTTAGTAAAATAGCCCAAAAATCTGATATTATTATTGTTATTATTAACTCATGTATACCACCAACAAAACAAAACCATAAGAAACAAAGTAAAATAAGAAAAATCAACCTTTTTTTCCTGTTTGTTTATTGCATTATGTGCATTTTTTTCCCTTCAGCCCTCATGTATCACATCTCTGTTATAATGATCAAATTTGGGATTTTGGGAAAAACAATTATAAATAGTTGCAAAAATAACTTCCATAAATAATTCCCCTCACATCACCATTTACCCGAGTATTCCCACACACACCTTCTGCTTCAGACGGAACAGAATTGAAAATTTAAACTCCTTTACCTTTTTTAAAAAACGTTTATTTTTCTTAAATCTTGGGTCCAAAAGGGTTACGTGTTTGTGAAGTAAAGATGTAAAAATCACAAAAACAATAAGAGAGTACTATTTTTTTAACCAAAGGGGTAAGGGGTAAAAAAAAAAAATACATGACCCGATGTATTAGAAAATATTTTCATGACACTAAGTCAGGATGCATATTCTTCTTCTTCTTCTTCTTCTTCTTCTTCTTCAAAAAACGAGCTTCTTCAAGGGTTCTTCCAAAACAGGGTTTCATCTGGAACCTTTTATGTAGGGATCCATACAGAACCTTTAAGGGTTCCTCTAGAGGAACAAACAAAGAACCCTTAAAGATGGATTTGGGTCACGCAGTTTTGTTTTTTTGTCACTTCTGAGGCTCAATGACACGCTAATAAAACACAATAAATCACTAAATTAAAATAAAATACATTCACAGTAAATAAATTCACACCAGTTTTTTTCTTCTACAAATATATGCTGTAGACTGTGGTCCTGTTTTTTTGGTGCCAACAGAAGCGGCACTTTCTGAGATCTCTCTCATCTCTCTTTCATAGAAAAAAATAGCAGCACATCAGAGGAAAGAGAGAAAGAGAGAGAGAGAGCTGTGAAATTGTTCCTGGTGATTCAGAGATTTTTTTCTCTCTCTTTCAGAAGAGAAACGCTATATATAGTGCTTCCAGCAGACGGCTTAGAAAACACAGCGAGAAGAAACGGAATAAAAAATGACACAGCTCGGCTGCTGACCCAGAATCACGGCGATGCGAAGGAGCGAGAGAAATCGTGTGAATAATTTAACCACAAGTGAAAATTTGATAATAATTTAGCATTAGACACAACCTGGACTCAAATTCTTTTTCAGCGTGTTCACGCGTGTCCTTTGCTTCACCTGTAATTAATCACTTCAGGAGATGAAATACTTCTTTCTCTGTAATCCTTCACATTTTCTGACTCCAAACTGTTTCTGATTTTTTCTTTTTTCTTTTTTGACTACGTCACTGTAAAAACCTAACAACCAATCAGGTCATGTAATATTTCACTTCTCTCCATTTTCAAAAACCTTCCACAAAACACCGCAAAGACGATTTGAAAACGTTCACATGATCGCTCCTGCGCACTCGCAGCCACGTCTCACGCCTCGAGAATAACGCTAAGAGCTGCGTACTGAGTGTTAAAACTCTCTTAAACAGAAGGAATAAAACGTGTGGAGTGACGGCAAGGTGGAACTTCTGCTTAATGTTGCACTGGAATACAACGTGTTCTCCTGGGTCTGATCCTGAATCCACACACACTCACACACACACACGCACATACACACACACTGGTGTATTAATCACACAAAGTTAAATTAAACTGCAGATAAGAAATTACAGAGTGCAGAGTAACGACCTGATCAACAGCCGTGATAAACTCAGTCCTAGCACATTCATAACACATGCTAATCACACGCTAATCACAATCACACACTAATCACATGCTAATCACACACTAATCACAATCACACACTAATCACATGCTAATCACATGCTAATCACACGCTAATCACACACTAATCACACGCTAATCACACACTAATCACACGCTAATCACAATCACACGCTAATCACACACTAATCACAATCACACACTAATCACATGCTAATCAAACACTAATCACATGCTAATCACACACTAATCACACACTAATCACAATCACACACTAATCACAATCACACACTAATCACATGCTAATCAAACACTAATCACATGCTAATCAAACACTAATCACACACTAATCACACGCTAATCACAATCACACACTAATGACACGCTAATGACATGCTAATCACACGCTAATGACACGCTAATCACACGCTAATCACACTCGAGCTAGCATGGGCTCCACAGGAGTGTGTAAAACCTGATGTTCTATTTTAGATCAGATCCATCAGAGTGTCGTCTGATCACACGCTTCAGTAGAAGAGATTAGACATGAGGAAAATTAACCTGCTCAATATCACACATTTGCTTATATTTAAACCTAGAAATAGTGCAGAATCTTCAATATTCAAGATACTGAACATTTACTTTCTTTGTTTTAAATATTTCAAAATTATAAAACCTGTTTATTTTCGGTTTTTAAATGGAAAAAAAAAATCCCAGATTCTCAGTGTGGTCTCAGACTTTTGGACTCCACTGTACAAGTGGGCGG
>CM075016.1:24118822-24121322 GCA_037576675.1 Pangasius sanitwongsei | reverse complement strand
GATTTAATTAAGAAAAAGCCGATCAGAGCAGATATAAGACGCTGACGTCTCATCGACATTCCTGACTGCTTTCTATACCAAAAGTCATCATAGTAGAACAGATCATTCTGATGAAGAATCCAGAGGAGACGTGGTTTATTGTGGCGCCATATTGTGGAGCTGGAGAGACAGGATTTGATTCCGTATGTGGATGTATTTCTTTTTGGAACAGATTCAGATTCAGAGCGACGGTGGTCGATTGATTTACACAACAGCCAATAGCGTTCGAGATACGCCATGCCCCGCCCCTGCCCCGCCCAATCTAAACAGACCTAGCTAAATATGGAGTGAGAGTCAGTGAGAGTCTTTTTTCAGCTGTGGAGGATTTCTCACTGCTGATCTTCACATCACATCACATGTAACTCTTTAAAATGCCTTAAAATAAAGCGCAGGTGGAAAAAGAAAAGCTGACGAGGCTAAAGTGTGTGAATAAATAAGCAACTCTGGAGCTCCTCACACCGTCATGGTGTTCTGCTGTGTGTGTGTTGTGTTGTGGTGTGTGATGAGCTTCAGATTGTGAAGTGTTTGTGACGGTGTGTTGCTCCATAAATGTCTCTGTTAGTTTCCGTCATTAAGATGAGTCATGATGTCATCACCGAGCCTCCAGCGTTACAGTCCTGCTGCTTCTGTTTGTACAACACGACATGCTGAACGCTGCCATATGGCACTGTTAATGCTGCTCCACTTCCTCTAGTGCAGTGCACACACACACACACACACACACACACACACACACGCACACACACACGCATACACACACACACACACACACACACACACACACACACACACACACACGCATACGCTACCATTCAAAAGTGTGCCATAACCTTGTTAAAACCGCGTACAATCTTGCTTTGCCTGTTTGCTTTAATGAATATTTCATTTGGGGCGTTACTATATGACAATTTAAATAGTGGGTGGAGTCAATGCAAATCAATTAATTCATTAACTGAAGGGAATCGAATAATAATTATCCATATTATAACTCCACCCCTCTCCATAACCATCTAATCCATAGCCACGCCTCTTATTATAACTCCACCCCTCCCCATAACCATTGAATCCATAGTCACGCCTCTTATTATAACTCCACCCCTCTCCATAACCATTGAATCCATAGCCACGCCTCTTATTATAACTCCACCCCTCTCCATAACCATATAATCCATAGACACGCCTCTTATTATAACTCCACCCCTCTCCATAACCATTGAATCCATAGCCACGCCTCTTATTATAACTCCATCCCTCTCCATAACCATATAATCCATAGACACGCCTCTTATTATAACTCCACCCCTCTCCATAACCATATAATCCATAGTCATGCCTCTTATTATAACTCCACCCCTCTCCATAACCATTGAATCCATAGTCATGCCTCTTATTATAACTCCACCCCTCTCCATAACCATTGAATCCATAGCCACGCCCCTTATTATAACTCCACCCCTCATGATAACCACATAATCCATAGCCACGCCTCTTATTATAACTCCACCCTTCACCATAACCACATAATCCATAGCCACGCCTCTTTTTATAACTCCACCCCTCTCCATAATCATATACTCTATAGCCACACCTCTTTTTATAACTCCACCCCTCATAATAACCACATAATCCATAGTCACGCCTCTTCTTATAACTCCACTTCTCAAATTAACCTTGGTTCAAGCAAAAAAACACCTTCACTGTGCACCATAATCCCACCCCTAATAGCCACACCCATCAATATACATCGCTATATCCCACACCCACTGTTATAACCCCGCCCCTCACTATAAAAACATACTACTACTCTTATTATAACTCCACCCCTCTTAATAACCACAAAGTCCATAGCCACACCTCTTATTATAACCACTTAATATGAGCTTAAATAATATAAATAAATATTAAAGCTTCAAAATTAAACATTGATAAGGAAGTTAATAAGGAGCTTTAGGAGCCTGACTGGGAAAACATGAGTTATAATCATTTGTAGGATTAATAATTTAACATCAGGGACGTCCTCACCTCCACAAAGTAGAAGCACGGCAGTAAGGTCATGCTGTCCTTTGGTGGCTTTTTGGGTTTGTTGTCCTTCGGAGACATCGTCCTGGTGCTGGAGCGAGAACTCGCTACAGAGGGACATGAGACATGCAGAGAAAAGACGAGACATTATTCATGAAGTCATCAAAATAATATAATATACATAATATACATAATATACATAATTATAATAATCACTGACAGGAAACCAAACACACACACACACACACACACCAGAGAAGAAAACATCACATCCCCGAGTGGCTCATTTCCCTCATACCACAGCAATTTGCCAACAAATACATTTATTTTTATCTCTTTATAGTTACGTTTAATGTTCATGAAGCGAGTTAGTTCCTGTTGTCGCTTACGTTATAGCAGCTATAAACACTCGTTCCCTCACCAGCCTCTTTATTCTCTCTCT
>CM075016.1:24095052-24112530 GCA_037576675.1 Pangasius sanitwongsei | reverse complement strand
ACTCGATCGTAATTTAGACACGCCCCTGTTTTAGATAAGCTCCGCCCCCTGTGCGTAACTCTCACGCGACTTCTGAATAACGTTTAATTCTGTAGTTGCGTCTGAGCTCTGAGTGCTGATGTGTGGAATTTCTGAACACGGCTCTCAGTCTCTACACTAAAAGTGCTTTTTCTCTTGTTTTCTCTCTTTACTTTCTGCCCTTCTTTCTTTCTCTTCTCCCCCACACTAGACAAATAAGGGTCACCTCTCTCTCTCTCTCTCTCTCTCTCTCTCTCGGACCCATCTGGAGTGCAGCTAATTACATCATCACTCCATCATTCCTCCCTCGTTCTCTCTCAGCACTACTACAGTTAATTAGACACGATGCATTATTTTAACATTGTAAACGATTTATATTTTTAATAAATCTAAACACTGAAACACTAGCACCCTTTTGCTGATCATTTCTGTTTAAAACTAGACGTCTGTCCCATTTATTTGTCCTTCATCCTCGCAGCTTAAAAGAACAGAACATCTCAGATTTCTGATAGTTTTGACAAAATGTTCATCAGATAAATGAATCTGAGCACGTCAGGAAAATGGTAAAAATGTGTATTGTTCCACATCAGTAAGCATTTAAAATGTTTAAGACACAATAAAGGCTGGCTTTGGAGTCTGCTCTGTCAGACTGAAGGCTGTAATCAACTGATTTAGGGATAAAATTGTTTATTGGATGGAATAAAATTCGTTTTCCTTTTCGCTCGGTTGACCTCCTTCTCGACTGCTCCCGTGTTCACGGCCGGCTGGTGATTGATTTTTCCGGTCTGATCTCCTGCTCGTGTGGTGGTTTAACTCTAAGTCCAGCTTGGGTCAAGAATGAAATAAATTCCAAATAATAAAAATAATACAAAGAATGAAACCTTATATATATATATATGTTAAATTCACTATAGTAAAAAAAAAAAGCAATAACAAAATCATAAAAAATACTAAAAGCCACAGTTTTAGCTCATCACATGAACATGCAAAACAGTTCATTACATTTGCTTTGCTTTAATTATTCTGTAGCTTCTTCTGAGGATGTAAATGTATGTAAAATACTATTCTCTAAATTTACATCCTCATAAGAACCTACAGAACAACCATAAGAGATAAAAGATAAAAATGTGATTTATAATTTTTTTTAATTATACTGAATGACATTACGATGAGTCATTAGATTATTTTATAATTAAAATAAGTTTAAAAAAATATAATAAAGCGTCCAAACGTCTAGTATAAATCTATAACGTTTATTTACATTCACATTTTTACCCATGACCTCATTTTATTTATGTTTTTTATTATTTTATTTGAATTCATACTGTTTCTTTTGGTCTGCGTGTGTTTCTGAATAACGCCTGCTTTAACCAGGATCTCACAAGCCTCCACGTGGCAGAATAATGACATTACGCTGGTCTCTGGTGTATTATAACATTATATATCATAACCATTATAACATATACAGTATCGTTAAACATATTAATTAACCACAATGTGATATACGATATTAGTAAAGTCTTCATTAGTTATTACCAATAAATGGTATATAACATTTAGCAGTGAGTCAGTGTTAACTAATAATGTTACTTATAATAATTCCAGCGCTCTAATTCCCCGGCCTTCTGCTCTCAGCCAATCAGAAAACACTTCCTGCTGTTCTCTGCCAATCAGAACACGCTTACTGCTACTATCTGCCAATCAAAATACACTTCCTGTTGCTCTCAGCCAATCAGAACACGCTTAATGCTGTTCTCAGCCAATCAGAACACATTTCCTGCTACTCTCAGCCAATCAGAACACGCTTCCTGCTGCTCTCTGCCAATCAGAAAACACTTCCTGCTGCTCTCAGCCAATCAGAACACGCTTACTGCTGCTCTCAGCCAATCAGAAAACACTTCCTGCTACTCTCAGCCAATCAGAACACGCTTCCTGTTGCTCTCAGCCAATCAGAACACACTTCCTGTTGCTCTCAGCCTATCAGAACACGCTTAATGCTGTTCTCAGCCAATCAGAAAACACTTCCTGCTACTCTCAGCCAATCAGAACACACTTCCTGCTCTAGACTCACTACACTAAAGAAACTGAGAGCTGATAAATGGTGTTTATAACCAGAAAGTGTGAATCAGACTCACGTCAGATCTGCTCTGTTAGATAAATCTGTTTTAAGAACTTACACACGTTTAGATTGAATATAGACGACGTTTAAAAGGGCGTCAGAGAAACGAGCAAACTCACTGAAGTAAGGAGTGAGTACTATAACCTGTTAGTCTGTAGAGCAAAAATAAAGACTTGTACAAAAATATAATGTTTTTACAGTCATATTTATATGTTTATATCTTACATATTACATTGTTAGGATGAGAATTTGGCATCAGCGGCATGAATCCAGAGACTGAGCCTGCCGTGTGTCACCCGGTCAGCCTGGTGGAGGTGGTGTAGTGGTGTGGGGAGTGCTTTCGTGTGGAATCCATGGCATGTAGAAACGAGGCTGTTATGAGGGTACTCCCCTGTATTAATATGGTGCTCCTAATAAAGTGGACAGTGCTTGTGTATGGCATTGCTACCCAGTGAACATCTGGACTGTCTGGGGTGTGAACATCTGCCATAAAAAGAACAGCAACTAATGAAAGTCATCAATTCTGTTTTATTATGCGTTTGTTTCCTGCTTGTTTTTACTGTTTTGTCCTTGAATTTTAACAGCATTGAGAGAGAGAGAGAGAGAGAGAGAGGGAGCATAAAAGAGAGAGAGAGAGAGACAGAGAGAGATAGAGAGAGCAAGAGAGTGAAAGAGAGAGAGGGAGCACAAAAGAGAGAGAGAGCAAAAGAGAGAAAGAGAGAGACCAAGAGAGAGAGAGTGCAGAGAGACAGAGAGCAAAATAGCAAGAGAGTGAAAGAGAGAGAAAAAGAGAGAGTGAGAGACAGAGAGAGACAGTGAAAGAGCGAAAGAGAGACAGCGAAAGAGAGAGAGCAAAAGAGAGTGAGAATAAAAGTGTGTGTGTGTGAGAGAGAGAGAGCATGAAAGAGTGAAAGAGAGAGAGAGAGAGAGAGAGAGCAAAAGCAAGAGTACAAAAGAGACAGAGTGCAAGAGAGAGAAAGAGAGAGGGGGCAAAAGTGACACAGAGAGCAAAAGAGAGAGAGAATGAAAGAGAGAAAGAGAAAGAGAGAGAGAGAGAGTCTGTAGCTTTGGCAATGCAATGGTAATATTTGTCATGCCAATAAAGCAACCTTTTGACTTGAGAGAGAGTGAAAGAGCGAGAGAATGAAAGAGCGAGAGAATGAAAGAGCGAGAGCGAGAGAAAGAGAGGTGATATATAAATAAATAAAGAAGGAAATAAAACGTTCGAGTGTGTGACTGTGTGCTTTATGAGCCCGTAGCCGTGTGGTCAGATGAACAGTATCATATTTACATCCTGTTTGTTAGATTTAATATTGAATATTTACTTCCTCTCAGGAAATTAGTCATCGATGAGCAGATGGCTGCTGAGGACGCCGGCGTCTCGGCCAAACCCCCAAACCCTCTCAGCGCAAGCACACATTCACGTATTTTACACGTCTCTGAATCACCCACGCGCGTTTCCAGGCTCTAATTAAACTCCGTGTTTCACTCTGTGTTTCTCAGAAACACGTCACGCTTTCTTTTCCTTCATTTCCCTCAAACCTTTTTATTTATCAGTCTTGAATGTCCTGCTCATCTCAGACACACGTGCAGGAACGCCGCATGAACACTCACACTCCTGAATGAAACGCTGCTGAGATCCCAGGCGTGAAATCCCACACCTGAACCTTCTCCGACTTTTACAAACATTTACAAAAAACCGCCACGAGCTCGCCGTCCCAGCGCATCTCACCCTGAGCATGAGCGCGCTCGCTCATTTTAAACGTTTCCTTCTCATCAACTAAGACAATTTAAAGCTTGAAATGAGTTAAAATGTCGAGAATCGGGTTGAAGAACCTTATATTTAGTTTACTGTAATCTTACAATAGGAAATATTAGATTCATTAGATTAGACTATATTCAAGACGGTTTGCTAAGACGCCGTTGTTGTGTTTAAGGTAATAACTGGGGGCGGGGCTAATAACTGGGGGCGGGGCTAAATGACAGGGCAGGTAACACGTGCACACAAGCCTGAAATGAAGCCGCTAGCTCTATTAGATGATAATATTATAATAATAAACGATAATAAATGATTACAGGATCGTTATAAGCATTACAAGCCGTGTGTAATCTTTATGTACACTGCAAAAAAAAAAAGACGTCTTGAATAAAGTCAGACGATGAAGTCAGACGATGAAGTCAGACGATGAAGTCAGACGTATTTAGTGTCTTCTTTTATAAGATTACGAGATAAATGGAAGATATTTGATTACTAAAAACTTGAAATGTTATTATTCTGTTGTCAGATTATTTTTTCTAATGTTAAGTATTTATTTCTAAACACAAAAACATAAAGCTTGAGAACACACGCTGAATAACGTTAAATCTGATTTATAATCATCTGATTATAAGAAATATCAGATAAACTTGTGACTTAAGAAATGCTTCCCATAATCATACAGGTTACATCCACGTGGAAATAATATTTATTTTAAAATGTGCTAATGACATTTTCTTTAACACTGATATAACACGACTGATTAGACGCCTTCCACCTGACCACACCACGTCACCACGGAAACGTTCCTACACGCCATTAGATATAATAATAATAATAATAATAATAATAATAATAATAATAATCAGGACATGCTGAATTAGAGATGAAATGACAGACTCTGAGTTTAGACCTGACTAAAACTGATTAAAACAAAAAGATCATTCAATTAAAAGATGAGTTTGTTTCTCTCAGAAGAATTAAATCTCGGAGAGTTTTATCTATAACGTACTTCATCATCAAAAGAAAAAAGAGACATTTCGATCTTAATTTTCGATTTGGCGAGCGTCAGAGGAAGGAGGGACGTCAGGAGACGAGCGTCTGATCGTCGTCTTTTCCTCCACGCCATCCTGACCTCACTGACACGGTTAACTGCTCTGCCTATAAATATTCATTATCTTTTAAAGCGAGTGATATTATATTTTCATTTTATTACGTAAAATACTTTTACTACTACAATTTTCCATCACGTTCCTTATTTATTTCGGAATTTCTTGTTAAAAGCTCAGTACGTGTCTCTAACGTTGTTGTTTCCGACAGATAGACTGCATTTTGGTTAAAAAAAAGGAAAAGAAAAAAATACTTTTGTTTATATACAAAAATGCGTTAGTGATTTATTTGCATAAATGTGGGCGTGTCCTTACACGTGCCTGTGTTTAAATAAATGTAAAGAATACGAGATGGAATATTTCTCCAGCGAGCCTAAGTGAAAAGAAAAAGAATAATTAGCACGTCGTTTAGAGATTCAGGAACGGAACGGAACGCCGTCTGACGCAGAGATTTGCTGTGCTTCCGGATCCCGGCTTCCTGTTTCCAAACAGCACGAGGTTTAAAACGCTGCAGCGGAAAATCACTGGAGTATCAGCCGAAGCGGACGAGTTCCGACATTTTATCAAAACAACGTTCGAATTTCCTTCGTTACACGTTTCAGCTTTCTAAACAAATTCTTCTAAAACTCTATCAGCGTTTGTCACGTGATAATCATCATTACAGCGGAATATTAACAATCCTCGGAATGTCGGAGAATTCCCGCTGATGATGTCATAACGGGCGTTACAGCAGCTGACCAATCAGCGCCCTCGCTTCACTTCACACTATTATTTCTTTACTTCCATCTCTTTTTCCTTCTGTTCTCCTTTGTACTCTTTCTCTTCTTATTACTTTCTCATGTTGTTTTTCTTGTTCTTTTGTTGCTCTTCTTTCCTCCTCATCTACCTTTTCCCTCTCTTTTTCTTCTTTTTTCTTTTTATCCCTTTCTTTCTTTCCACTTCCTGTCTGTCTTCCAATTCCTCCTTCCTTCATCCTTTTGTCACTCTCACTCATTCTTCTCTGCTCTCTGCTCTCTCTCTTTTGCAATCTTTCTTTCACTTTTTAAATCCATTCTTCCTTGCTTTCATCTTTTCCTTCACATCCTCTCCTTTTTTTTGTCTGTTCCTCCTGTCTGTTTTCAGTCCTTTTCTTTTTTCCATTTCAGTTTTCTCTCGTTTTTGTCCTTGTTTTCTCTCACATTCTTTTTTTCCTCTCTGTAACCTTTTTTTTGTTTTTTTTAGAGTTTGTAAAATATTATTAAAAATGAAAGAAAGGAAAAAAAAAAAGTCTTTTTCAGTTCAGTCACTTCCAGCTTGTTGTAAGAAGCAGCGTTTGCCTCTTTAGGGAAGTGCACGTGTACAGAGAGGAACTAACGGCACTTCCTGTAGAAAGAAAGTGAAGAGGGAAGAAGAGAGACGGCACTCGTTCGTCCCTCCTGTCTCGCTCATCACCTCCTCCTGTTCATGTCTGTGATGATGGAGAGACGGCTGCTGTCTCTCTCCGTCTGTCTCAGTCTCTGTCTCTCTTTCTCCAGGTTCCTCTGGAGCTCGGCTCTCCGTGCCAGCGCCGCCCGCAGGTTCCCCCGAAACTCCTCGATTTTGCCCTCGATCTCCTGAAGTTCCCCCTCCCACAGAGAGGAGCGAGAGGAGGCGGGGCAGGCGGGGGGCAGGAGAACCAGGCTGAGTCCTGACGCTGCGTCCCCATTGGAGCACAGCTGAGCAGGGGGGCTGCCCACTAACCCCCTAATACCCCGCTGTGACCTCAACAGCTTCTTAATGCCCCCATCCACCCTCCTACTGCCCTGCTCCGACCCCAGCAGGTCACACACGGCCTCGTCTGAGCGCCCGATGCCCCGCTCTGGAGCCCCGTCCGGGCTCTTCATGCCTCGCTCTGATCCCAGGTCGAAGTGGACGCGCTTGTGATTAGCGTCTTTGGGTTCGCTGCTGGTAGCTTCGGGACTTTCGCTGTTCCACCTGTTGTTGGAGGTGGAGGAGGAGGAGATGGAGGGATCAGCGGAGGGCAGGCGGTGGAGCGTACAGCCTTCTGACAGACACAAGGGAATGCTGAGGGGGAAAGAAACTGCGGTTACTCGTCTGTTTACACGTACGTAAGACCCGAGCCTTATCCGAGTCCCGTGTTTACACCGTTACATCACTTCCTCCGCTGGGTTAAATCCTGTTTACAGCACGATCACGTCGCAGCCAATTAAACGTCACGCTCGACGTACACAGATCGTTTCTGTAGAGTTTCCTCAAAACGGCGACGAGGCGGAGCAGGAGGAGGCTTTAAACTCTCTTCCTGGTGAAATGTACAGTAATAAAAGCGCTTCATTTTATTCTCGTTCTTGATAGAAATGATAAAAAAAATTGTAAATATGTAAACAGCCAGATTGTGGTGCTGCGACCAAAGACATTTTTCTATAAGAATTACGCAATAATCTTTTATTTTCTACTCTGATAAAGCTATTATCTACCTTCTTCCTCGTGTAACGTGCAAAGGATCACGACAATTCAGTGAATATGTAAATTAGTCTGTGACCAATCATCATCCGGCAATGTTTAGCTACTTTCCTGTAAAAAGAGTTAGCGATGCCGGTTAACATGCTAGCAAACGTATCAAAGTACTTACTTCATGTCAGATGGCGATCGTTAGCGCAGTGCTGGGAACCCGGGTAACTGGTTAGCTTAGCTGTGTGTGGTGTTGTGTGACGTCAGTGTGTGGTGTAGAAGTCGTACTCTTTACTCACTTTGTGTTTGTGTTCATCGTTTCCGTTTTCTTTTCGTCACACACTGTGTTTAACGCTCGGTGGATTTTCTGCAAAAAAAAAAAAAAAAAAAAAAAAAAACAGAAAGAAGAATTAAAAGAACACGCATACGAACACGTGTGTTTTCCCCTGACTAACACTAGAGGGCGATGTGATTTAACACTGATATTTATTCCCCTCTCTCTCTCTCTCTCTCTCTCTCCATGTCCCACCATTTTGTTTTTTTCTCTTCTTCCTTTTGCTCCTTCGTCTTTTCTCCTTTTTTTTGTCTCACATTTTTCTTATTCTCCTCTTTTTAATTTTAAATTTCTTTCCCCCTCACTTCGATCACAAACACAAACAACTCAAACTGTGATGATTTTTAAAGCTTTTACAAATATATATATATACACATATAAAATTACTTATATATTTACTTCCTTGGGATCTTAATTCATTTCTGCATTCTTAAACATTGTGCCTCAAACGCTAGAATTTTTATCCATTTAGAGTTACAGCTAGAACGTCAGCCATTATATTATATTACACACACAGTGTTTACTGTTTAGCAATGCTGCGTCCAAGCTTTTATAGGTATTTTTTTTTAAGTTTTATCTTTTTTTTAATCAGGAGAAACATTTATATTTAATACAATTAAAGCAATTTACTTCTTCAACCAGTAAACAAATGAACAAATCTAATAAATCACATAAAAGGAGAATAAGAGAGATGGTACTACAGCTATTCCTAATATAACCAGATAGGTATTTAAATAAACATTTTTATTCCCTTTTTTAATCTCGCAGCTCAAAACGAGACGATGCGGCGGCGTTAAAACCTCGCGGCGTTAAAACCTCGCTGTAACGAGCTGATTATAGAGAAACGCAGCTTCACTATTAATTAAAATCACAAAGCTACAATTTCCTCTCCAGGTCTATTTATATATTTATATATTTATATATTTATGTGTTTATGAGACTTCTATGTAACATTTACTTTCACTATATTTAAGATAATCTCTCCCTTAAACTAATCTATAAAACTTTATCTATCCCGAAGCAGCACTTTCATCAGCAGGCACACACACACACACACACACACACACACACACAAATAAATAAATAATCCTCATAATAACAATAAACAGATCGAAAGCTTTAAACAGCAGTCAGAACAGAGACCCTGCTGCGGGCTCAAGGACCTGCGACGTGTTTTCAGCTCAAACCTCAAACGGCGCTGCAGAAGCCGCAATAACGTCCGGCATTAAATAATGTCCGAGACCTCGCAGGAATTCCAGACGTTTCCGGAAGTTTCCTGTTCTGACTGATTTAAAATGCTACATAAATAAGATTATTTTACTAATATTATTAATAGAAATAGTGGATCAGATATCGGAGAAAAAAATTAAGAAAGAATTCACTCTGAGGCTGTAAGAAATCTAGCATGAAATATCCGAATGTCTTGTAATGAAACAACGTAAAAGCAGATTAAAGTCAATCACATGACAACAACAACAACAACAACAACAACGTCTGCTGTGTTAATACTTCATCCTTAAAGGAAAAGCTTTTTTAACTGGAAATGTTTACATATAAACAGACTTGTTAGGATTAAGTTCTCTTATACGTTGTCATTAGGGGGCCAAGCACTGATCGCATATATATATATATATAAATTGTAATTGTATGTTTTTTTCTTGTTATTATACTTCGTACGATTTTATGAGTAGTCTCGTCTAAGCTACACAAAAAACAATTTTACTTCATGCCACTAAAGCGGACATGCTTTATTCTGCAGGAAAAACTCACAGCATCGTAGAAATTCCACTTTCTTCTGATTCTTTGGTTCGTGTCGATTTCAACGGATACCATGATGTTCATTTCCGCCATATTGGATTTTTTTCTCCTACAAATTTCGTCCAATCATCACCTAAACACGAGACCAACCTGAAGAAACCTTTCTCGCATTCTCCGATTTTTGACACAGGGGACGATCTTTGTTTTACTTCTAGTCGTGTCTCCGCCCCCCGTCCTGTCATTGGTCAGTTATCTGTTGTGTTCACCTGTTTCCTGTTTATTAGTTGACCTACATATCCCCACTCCTGCTGTTTCTTTGATCAAGTTCAAATCTTGCTTTCTTGTTGTCTCACCCTTTTCACTCGTTTATTGATTATGGATAGTTGATGATGATGATGGTGATGATGAAGGCTCACCTGGCTGGTGTGGAGCCAGTACTTCAGTCTGTGGTTGTTGTGCAGATGCGGTAAGATGAAGTTGTAGAAGGTGTGTTCGCTCAGCAGTGTGAGTAATGAACCCACAACACCAACACACAACAACACAAAGAGTCCGGAGAAGTGCTGGATGCCCATCTGCAGCGTCTACACACACACGCACGCACACACACACACACACACACACACACACACACACACACACGTGCACACACACACACACACACTAGTTCAACTCCATAAATCCATAAACATCGAGTCAAAACAACGCAAATGGAGGCAGAGTTTTTATTAGAAATTCTGTGATTGATTCTAACGGCATTGTGGGCGTTACAGAGACAGTGCGGGTGACAGATGATCATTTCAGACTCAGAGATGGAAGAGTTGGAGAGCATTATTCTAGTTCAGAGCTCTAACACACTGCTAGCTCGCTAAGTATAGATCTGAGACATGCGGTGGCACAGAAACACTCAAAACTCAGCAAGAAAAGCCTCATGTATTTCACTCACCTGATTTAACTGCTGCACACACACATTTGATTTAAGAGCACAGAAACCGGGTGAATCTTTACGTCCAGGTGAAACCGATCGAATCTTTACATTCAGGTGAAACCGGGTGAATCTTTACGTCCAGGTGAAACCGAGCGAATCTTTACGTCCAGGTGAAACCGAGCGAATCTTTACGTTCAGGTGAAAGTGAGCGAATCTTTACGTTCCTCCTTATAGCGAGACGCTGTCCGCTAACTAACTAACTTTTGCTAATGTTTTCAATATTTGCTGCTGAGACAAACTTCCCAGTTTTTCCACAACATAGCTAGCTAACATCACTGAGAGGCAGTGGGACAGGGAGGAGCTGCTGCACTGCTGCTCGATGAAGATGTCATGTATATAATGAAGAGGATTAGCACAGTCAGTTATCAGTATAAATGAAAATAAAATCTTATTAAATCACAATAACACTGATGCTGTCTGTCCCATATTCGATCCTCAAAATGGCCGCCATTATCCAGTGCACACATTTAAACTCACGCTGAAGCAAAACATGTTGAGTGAGAATGAAAAACACTAGCTGAACTCCCACAACGGCTTTTATCACAGCGGTGTGTGACAATGCGCGACGCTGTAGCCGTGATAGTCACAATGCTAGCTGCTGTTAAAGCTTGAAATGAGTAATCTAAACCACAGGTGAGATGTAAACACGACCTGGTGCACGTTTCTCAGGTGTGCTTTGATTACACTGTTCTAAAAATAACGTATCATCGTGATCCTCAGGTATCTCCACTTTATTTGTAAAAAGTAAGACCAATAAATCAATCACTAGCGCACCTTTTGCCCAGTTTTGTCCAGAGCACACGATCATGTTCGGCCATACACAAACCGTGACACGACACATGACACTGAGAATCTCCGACTCTGCTCCGGCATACGTCTTCATCATCATCATCATCATCATCATCATCACTTTCATTCGTCTTGGTAATTATCTCCACTCTGTTTTGACAGAACATTAATTTAGAGTTATATTTTAGTTGTACAATCTGGATTTGAGCTGGCCTCGGACCAAATCAGGCTCTGAGTCGTTTTAATTAACTCAGAGACGGAAGGGAATAACAGAGCAAATTCTATTTTCCTCCTGATTCTTAGTGAGTTTCTGAAAAGTCTCCAAAGTAAACAGTGGTACAGGAGTGATAAGTACGACTGAACACCTCTGACGAATGAAATAAAGACGTTTTCTTCATCCAGGGACCACTGTGAGTGGAGACAAATATCCATATAAATATAATTCAACAGTTTAAATATAGACACAGTGGGAAATTTCTACGTATTAATCATTTGTTTATGTAGCTAAGCCAATAGAGCTTTTTATTCCTGAAATTTCTCTGCGCTGAAACCCAAAAAAACTCATTTCCACTTTTTTCTACATTCACTGTAATAGCAGTTAGATACAGATTGACATTGTTATTACTTCTGATCAGCTTCTAGAAAGCTTTCACATCTGTTAGTCCGTTTGTCAGATCGATCAATAAATAAATAAAATAAATAACGGTCTGAGGTGTGTGTAAAGCTGAAAGCGTCCTCGTAAAGCTCTTTCTTTCATTGGTCAGGAAAAACTGATGGAAAAAAGTTAAACATTTATTTCTAGAAATCTCAAAAATCACCCGAGCGACCAGAGAACACGATGATTAGTTAATTCTATAAATAACTAGTTTAAAAAGATTTGTGCATCACATGCAGCGTTTATTTTCTCAAATCTCCATTACTCTTGGCATTTCTGCAGCGCTACGGCTCTGTCCTTTGGTTCCGTTTGTTTGATTCACTTCCTGGAGTGAGTCGATTCAGAGTCAAATCACTTCCTCACTGGCGTCCTGTTGGAAGTGGAGTGAGTAGATCACTCTCGCTCAGACACTCTCGGACCAGCGCGTCACTCCCCGAGTGTGTTCTCACCTGCCTAAAGAACCGCACTGAGGAGCAGAACACACCAGGGTTCTGTTCAACGTCAAATAAAAGTGATCAAATTCGTAACCGTCGTTTGTGAGAACCGGAGTGATGTCACACACCAGGGACCACAGTGCAGCTTTCTTCACAGCATTTATTTCCTCATGCATTCAAATCAAGGACACTTTGGCTGCTGCAGTGGCTAGACTCGGTCACACACACACACACACACACACACACACACAGCAGCCGGGAATTAAAGTAACTCGGCGAAAGATGGGCAGGACAGACAAATGAACTACACGAAGGACAAACTCACACTCTGGGGGTGAATGACACACACACACACACACACAGTTCCTGATTATAACACATGCTGAAGTGGGAGTGGCACAGCGTGGTAATGTATCTTCCCGTTAATACACTAACAGTCTGGTACATTACGATTCGGCTGATGTGATTCTCAGCCAGCGAGGACAAAAACATGATCTTATACAGGCAGGAAAACACAGTGATGTCGTTACCTCGGTGACGGCGAAGCTTCGTTTTCCGCAGGGAGTGACCCGATACCATTTATCATGCAGCAGATCCATAAAACCGTCTGACTTATAACCGTTCACCACCTCCGAAAAGTTACGGGTCAAAGGGGAATGCTGAGGTAAACCAATACCATAACCTGAGAGAGAGACAGGAGAGAGAGAGAGACAGGGGAGAGAGACAGGGAGAGAGAGAGGAGAGAGAGACAGGAGAGAGAGAGGAGAGAGAGACAGGGGAGAGAGACAGAGACAGGGAGAGACAGAGACAGAGAGAGGGAGAGAGAGAGAGAGACAGGGAGAGAGAGACAGGGAGAGAGAGACAGGGGAGAGAGAGACAGGGAGAGAGAGAGAGAGACAGGGAGAGAGAGACAGGGGAGAGAGAGACAGAGACAGGGAGAGACAGAGACAGAGAGAGGGAGAGAGAGAGAGAGACAGGGAGAGAGAGAGAGAGACAGGGAGAGAGAGACAGAGAGAGGGAGAGAGAGACAGGGGAGAGAGAGACAGGGGAGAGAGAGACAGGCAGAGACATTCACAGTAAACAAAGACCAGCTGTCATGAAGTCCTTTGTTTATTTCGGGTGATTATGGTCACATGACCTGCCGCAGCACATTGTGAAGGCACACTGATAGTCAGTAACGCCACAAGCTTTCAGCAGAATCCCGACAATCTCTCAGCCAAGAGAGGAGAAATCAGCCATGCTCTCTCTCTCTCTCTCTCTCTCTCTCACTCTCCTGTCAATCACAGCAACACAGCCAATCAGAGCATGTGTGAGGTCATGTATGTGGAAGAGGGCGGATAGCGCTCACCTCCGAGTGTGTTCAGTATCACACTGTAACATCAGCTAGCTGACTAATCCACTAATCCCAGTGAGAGTTTCATCTGACCGTATAAGGAAGAGAATCCCTTTAAATAATCTCTTTAATAATCTCTTTAATAATCCCTTTAAATAATCTCTTTAAATAATCCCTTTAATAATCCCTTTAATAATCTCTTTAAATAATCCCTTTAAATAATCCCTTTAATAATCTCTTTAATAATCCCTTTAATAATCTCTTTAAATAATCCCTTTAATAATCTCTTTAATAATCCCTTTAATAATCTCTTTAATAATCCCTTTAAATAATCCCTTTAATAATCTTTTTAATAATCCCTTTAATAATCTCTTTAAATAATCCCTTTAATAATCCCTTTAATAATCTCTTTAATAATCCCTTTAATAATCTCTTTAATAATCCCTTTAATAATCTCTTTAATAATCTCTTTAATAATCTCTTTAATAATCCCTTTAATAATCCCTTTAATAATCTCTTTAATAATCTCTTTAATAATCCCTTTAAATAATCTCTTTAAATAATCCCTTTAATAATCTCTTTAATAATCTCTTTAAATAATCTCTTTAAATAATCCCTTTAATAATCTCTTTAATAATCCCTTTAATAATCTCTTTAAATAATTCTTTTTTCAGATCAGGGTTCAGTTGTTTGCTGCTCACTCCAACAGTGGGTGGAGCTTCACATCCGTCAAAATAAATAAATAAATAAATAAAAAAGGTCGATTGGTCTGCACCAGTAATAACACCACTTTTTAATGGCCTGAAAAACTCCACAGACACTTTAACTGTGTGTGTGTGTGTGTGTGTGTGTGTGTGTGTGTGTGTAGGGAAGACAGCTCGTCTATCTTCCTGAGTACTGCTCTGACATCCACACATTTTATTTCCGCTCACTGAGAAAACACACACACACACACACACACACAACCCCCCCCCCAAAAAAAACAGACAACACCCCCTGCATCCTGATTCTCTCTCCTGTACTGAAAGCCTTTTAGCACTCTGTCTCACACACACACACACACACACACACACAAGCGCACAAACACACACACACACACACACACCTGCAGGCAGACAAACAGATGAACAGGAGGTGTGGCCTGTGTGACAAACACCCTGATAAACAGGTTATTTGTTTTTCTTTGTAATTATTTGTCTGTCTGTGTGTATGTGTGTGTGTGTGTGTGTGTGTGTATGTATATGTGTGTGTGTGTGTATGTGTGTGTATCACTGTGTTGTTGTGTGCCCCTAATCTATTTGTCATAGGTGTACAGATTTAAAATACATTATTCCTCAGAATCAGCATCAAATTGTGTAAAATCAGATAACTGCATGAACACACACACACACACATACACATACACACACACACAAACATTCTAATATGCACAAACACACGCCTACACATACTAAAAGAGCTAACACACACACACACACAGGGCAGAATTAGTGCTGAGATAAAATCCATTCCCTTCAGAAGGCACGCTCTCAGCAACTCTCATTAATCTGGACTGCTTTAAGGGCAGCGTGTCATGTGACCTTCACGGTGTCTGATCACTGCTACAGAATAAACATCAAGGTGTAAAGCGACGCATCAGAATATGCAAATCAGGGCTCCGGAGCGGCACGACAGAAGAAGCAGCGTCGCTCCTTAATGAATAAAACACTAACTGTTGGGAAAGTGCTGTGGTGCAAGAGGAATAAAACATTAGAGACGCGCTGTTTGGGGAAAATAATCAACGTCGGTGTGATAACAGTAACTCTGCTTCATCTCATTTTCCTTTAACAGTCCAACACACGGTGTTTTATTCCTCACTTAGTCTCAGATGGGTAGATTCACGCCGTGTAGCAGGCTGCAGCTCAGTGGTGGAGGCGGAGCTCTGGAGCTTCCGGCAGGTTTTCCTGCTTTCGGACTTCCTGATGCAGTGCGCGTCTTCCGGAGATACCGGTGAGGAGACACGTGATGCTCGGCTTTCGGTTTATTTTAATCAGTCGCTTGCTGATTAGAAGCTCTCGATTGTTTGTTTGT
Organism: Pangasius sanitwongsei; assembly: GCA_037576675.1. NCBI lineage: Eukaryota > Metazoa > Chordata > Actinopteri > Siluriformes > Pangasiidae > Pangasius > Pangasius sanitwongsei. The sequence goes on along the minus strand of CM075016.1, from coordinate 24,096,743 downwards.
TTGTTTGAGTGAGTGAGCCGAGGTGACTCGGAGATGTTTGTGGCTGTCCCTCACGCCGTCTTCACACCTGGCTTTATCATCTGTCTCCAGTGATCTGATCACGTGTACGCTCGAGACGTGTGGCTGTTCACTTCAGTGAGCGCTTGTGATGGGATTTCGTACGTCGTCTTCGCTGGAGAAAGGCTGTCTCTGTCACGCACGTTTATAACGTCCGTCTTCCGATCTCACGTACCTGTACGCACTATTTCAAACGTTTTAATCACGTGGTCTGCTAACGAAACTTCTAAACTCTGCTGTTACGGCATCGTCTTCATCCATCAGCTCCCTTTCCACACGGTCTCGCGATGATTATGTATTTCTCGGCGAGGGCATGACGCGGTCGATCGGTTGGTACTTTGTTGCTGTCCAGGACGCATCGAGACGTATTCGTGTTCACACTACAGACGTGATGTAGCCGTACGAGTCCCAAACCACCTCCGAATGTGGCTCGAGTGATCGGATCACAAAGCGTCTTCGAGATACTGGACCCCGTTTACATCCGACCTTGTGCTTGTGATCGGATCACCCAGGATGCATGTTAATGCCCAGTGTGAACGAGGGCTCGGGGATAATCACACCACTACCACAGTATGTGCAGAAACGATACAAAAAAAAAGTTTTGGAGATTTTAATTTTATAGTTCTTCACTTCCTGGAAAATATTTTGATGACTCTTCCTGTACTAGACTTGTTTTCAACCAATGAAATGCTGTCTAGAACGTATATGTCCCGCCGGAACGCCGCTTTATTCGCCGTCTCCATCAGTAAGAGTCAGTAATATCATTTTATCTCCCACTCAGGCGCGTCAGATGTCTGCAACGTTGACCTCGCATCAAACATGTACGCCATAACTCCAAACACTCACACACACACACACTCACACACACACACAGAGCGTCTCGTCGTATAGGAATAAAGTCGTCCTGGTTGAAGTAAACAGGTGAAGGTGGAGGTGGAGGTGAGAAATCCTCCACAGCTGAAGACTCTCTCTCTATAAACTCCATATTCAGCTAGCTCGCTAATCCACAGTCAGGCGTGTTTACATTCCGTTTCTAACCAATATCCGCGCCTACAGTTACTCTTTGATCTTCAAGATGTTTCTCCACTCATCTACAGCGTGCTTTAGAGTACATTTATTATTTATTTGCGCGCGCGTGTGTGTGTGTGTGTGTAGGCTGTTATAACAGCGTGTACCTTCGATAGCGAACGGTTTTCCCACCGTCAGCAGCTTACACTCAGCATCAATGGAGACTTCGTAATCGAGCAGAGCTTTATCCATGATGAAAGCGTCGAGCTGAGGAGGATCTGTCCTTCAGAACACAGACAGAGACATCACACACCTTCTGACCAATCAGAACCCAGAACATTTCTCAGCTAGTTAAAGGAAGGTGTTGATTAGTTTTCTAGAACAGCAGCTCTGACAGTAACGTGCTCGTTGTAATACGTTATGGTTTCTATAGTAACAGCTCATTCACAGGGACGTGTACAGCAGACGCTCCACTGATGATAAACAGATTAAAAAATAATCACTGATATGGTGAAGTTCTTAAAGTAGGGAGATGTTTATGTAACACTGATGGAAGGAGTCTCCAGTGTCAGCGCTTTGTATCAGTCAGAGGTGAAGCTGTAACTGTAAGTTTTCCGACGTCTTCA
>CM075016.1:24053585-24077648 GCA_037576675.1 Pangasius sanitwongsei | reverse complement strand
GGTCAGATTATCCTTCACACCGTGAGCACGTTTTCTTTACAGCATCGAATTAACACCAACACTGACTTTATTTTATTCATTCAACACATCAACACAGTGAAGTAAAAGTGTGATAAAATCTCCTACATCTCACACACGTTACGATTTCATCACATCGATTTAGAGTCGACTCGTGACGTCATTAAGCTCGAGTAACTGTCAGAGCTCGATATAAATAATAAAATGCTAAATAATAGTCTGTGCTGGATCAAGTGCTATTCTATGTGCTGCTGAATAATGAGTGTGGAAGCCATTTTGTTCAATTAAACCAATGATTAATGTGAGAATTAACGCTAGCGCTATTCATGCAGTAATATATTGTTGACATACGAGACTCCTGTTACCTTTATTTCAACATTCGCTAAATCTCCTCACTCAGATATCATCATATTAGTGTCTTTAATTTTCATTTTTAAATTCTCGATTTTGTTACATCATATTACATTCAACAGCAAAGGAAAAAAAAACACTAGATCTGATTTTAATAATCTGAATGTGGAGATCTGAAAATCCACAGCTGCGTACCCCGACTCTGAATACCAGAAACTTTCCCTGCATAAATACTGATATAACTTTTGGACTTTGAATATAGTGTATATACAGTATGTGCTGCTTTACCTACAAGTCTCTGTGTGTATACACATACAAGCACCACACACACACACACACACAATGTCAGTTATTTCTGTACTGAGGATAATCCAATACTCAAATCATATCTGCTCCTACGGTGGTCCCGATCCATTGACTGATGTGGTAGAGGGGCGCCAATACTTTGTGCACAGGAACAGCTGGGCTCAGGAAGTAATTGTACGCACACGGCGTGACCCGTGTGGTCGGGAGACGTTATAAACTGCAGCTCGGCGTGTATTATAATAAAAGCGTCTGCGTGTCGATCATTCTCGAGGCTGAATATCCCGCGCTGTGTCTTTTCATCACAGTTTGTCCCTCGTGGCCTGCGCATGAATAATAAAGGCGTAAAAATCTGCGGAAATCCATTTTTCATGACAAAAAGCCACCTCGCGGGCGAAAACAGCGAAATCGTTTAATTCGTTAGCACTGAACTGGCAGTGACCTTGCTCCTGCGGGAGTGCCCTTATTACGCACACTCAGCGCTAAAGGAGTCGAACAGAGCGAATCAAAAACCTCCAAACAGGAAGAACAGAGCGAAAAATCCGTCTTCTTCACATCTCATGATGACAAATAAGCTCATAACTAATACGCAGAATCAATTTTTCTGCCTAAAGGCCCGTGGTAAAAGAGACGGATCGCTCCAGAGTGGCATGCTTTTTATGGACTCTGACAGGAAAGTGTGTGTGTGTGTGTGTGTGTGTGTGTGTGTGTGAGCGCATGTTCGTGTGTGTGTTCAGAGAGTGTTTAATCCTGGAGGGTATCAAGAGCAGACATCATGGGGCAAAAAAATCAGCGAAACAGTGGAGCTTCTGCGTGACTGGAATATTAGTATAACTTAGAAAAGTATCAAAAAGAGTCTACAAGAAAGTACCACAGCGCTGCTGAGTCCTGCGCTCTGATTGGTCAGAAGGTGTTGATTAGTTTTCTATAACAGCAGCTCTGACAGTAGTGCAGGTTTATATTAACGCGCTCATTCTGATACGTTATCGTTTCTATAGTAACAGCTCATTCACAGGGACGTGTACAGCGGATTAAAAAAAAACATGTACATGTTTATGTAACGCTGATGGAAGGAGTCTCCAGTGTCAGCGCTTTGTAACAGTCAGAGGTGAAGCTGTAACTTGAAGTTTTCCGACGTCTTCAGGACAGAGGAGTTTACGCTTCTTTGCGGTTTCTCAGTAACATGCGGAACAAGCTGCGATTTTGTCTCATTAACTTGAAGAGAGAGAATAAAGAGACGCTGGTGAGGGAACGAGTGTTTAGAGCTGCTATAACGTAAGCGACAACAGGAACTAACTCGTCTCATGAACATTAATTGTAACTATAAACAGATCAAATGTATGATTTGTTCTTTAATAAATTTAAATGTGTTCTCGCCGTGCTGTTAAAATTGCTGTGGTGTAAGAGGAATAAAACACTCGGGGACGTGCCGTTACAGGAAAATAATCAGCGTCTGAGTGGAAACAGTGACTCTTCATCGCTTCATCACACCACTCCATCACTCATAATGCTAACACAACCTTCCGGATTTCTGAGCTGATGTCATGGGCTGATTTACTCACAGACTCCGCCCACTTAAAAAAAAAAAAAAAAAAGCTTTACCTTGACAGAAAACGAAGCGTGGGCGGAGCTTAGGATCAGGCAGCTAGCAAAGTTCTGTGATATAACAATGCTTATATCAGAACATATTAAATTTGGTAAACGAAAAGAAAAAGTGAGACGTTATGATCCTCTCCTTAACGTCACGCTGTTTATTAAACCTCATCAGCTACATGTGTTTCGTGACTCGGCTGTTTGGTTCGAAACAGACTTCCGTTAGCTACATTACCGTCGTCTGGGCCGAGCGACTGCATTCGGGGTAAAGAGAGACCTTGTGCGCATTTTATTATTCATTAAATTGCACCTTTAAAGTCAGCTGGACTCGAGTCCATATGTTCCAGAATATTCCCTGTGTGTGCTGCCTCGCTCGCTCGCCGCTCTCTCGCTGTTCTGAGAACTCGGCTTTTACAAATGAAGTGCAGGCAGCGTAGCTATAATCCAGTTTCTGCCGTAAATAACTGGGTTTATCTGCACATAAACAGCCAGCTAGCTCACACATGCTTCCAATCAGATACAGAAATAAACGAAATAATAAACTAAACTTCATTCAACTCAGGAGCGTTTCAGCAGGATGTGTGCACGGTGTCCTGTTCTGGCAGGACGACGTTAATAAATAACGTAACCGCAAACTGAATAAAGTGGAAAAGCTACCACACTTGACTTAGCCTACAGGCTACTAGCTAGTGAATATTCAGACTAACCCTGTAATCGACAGCGTGCAGTCTAGCAGCTCGCTTTGAGCGGTTTTAGATGAACCTTTCTTCAGAGGTGTTTGAGGTAATATCATTAAAACTGGGGTTGCCAGGTTTCAGCATCATTCCCACCTCGACTACATCTCAAAACACCTGAAACCAGACCCAAAAACATCCAGGCACTGGAACAGATCGATGCATTTTTCTTCTTTTTCTCGGAGTTTATATCGGGAAAGAAGGTCACCAAGGAGCACGTACATTTCTGATCTACAGACATGATCCTCTCCATAATTTCCCTCTCCTAATCTTTACAATATATCTTACACTAGAAATGGTTCTGTACATCATGTAAAAACACTGTCTACACTTACACTGTGTTTGTGGCAACCCGGTCATTAAACGCATCTTTTTCTCTACGTTTTGGTTTTCCGTCCACACCGACATGGCGGTTTTCTCCAGTGAAAACGGAGCTTTTCGAAAACCCATGGACCCAATCAACCCAAAACAAACGAGACGGAGCAGGACGCTGTACTGCAGGTGTTGTGCCTGAGGTCCAGCCTGATAGCGCTGTTAAAGATTAATGTCACTTCGTACAACCTTCAGACTGCATTTTTTCAACCTTCTTGTGTTCATCGCAGCAACGACTCCACCTCTACGTCTGTCTGTTTAAAAAACTCGGAGCTTTTGCCCGACGTCGCCGCATCAATTCAAAGAGACGGAGCATAAATAAACGCCTGACGGCAATGACGCAGGCCAAAGCTTCTTACGTTTTTACGCACGCGCAGTTTAGGGATATGAGCGTTTTCAGACGTTTCAGTGTGGACGAGCAATTTTTGGAAAATGTTTGAGAACGCCAGTGTAGACGGAGAACGCTTTAAAACGAAAATGCAGTTTTCAGATCTATCCGGATCGATGTTGACGCCAGGGGGCGTCTCTTAGTGCTTGTAGCAGTCGCCATGTTTAACCGCGAGGTGCAATAATAACTCGCGTTCACCCCATCATCCGGAGATCACCAGCTCGAATCCTGCATCATTCCGTGGCAGAGCAAAACTGGGCGTGCTCTCAGGGAAGGAGGTGTGTACTCTCTCACACGTCTATCAATCACAGCGACACTAGCCAATCAGCGGCGTCTGTGAGCTCAGGTATGCGGAAGTGGGCGGATAGCGCTTTCCTCCGCGCGTGTTACGCCGTGATGTTGCATGAGCAGCAATTCGAAAAGATGCAGTCGGCTGCGTTCACGCGTCTCGGAGGAAGCACGTGATAGTCTCATGTGAAAGGAGGGGAATTGGTGATGACAAAATTAGGGAGAAAATCAGAAAATATTAATAATCATAATAATAACAACAACAATAATAATAACAATAATAAGTGTGTGAGAGATGAAAACACTGAAACATTATAGCAACTTTATTTTTTAAATCGCTAGTCATTCAAAAGAAGTCAATTGTAATATCTGTTTCTATTGAGGAAGTTAAATGTATGGAATTGCTGGAATTGTTGGAATGTTATGGAGATTATTTGTTGAACAGCTGATGTAAACGCTGGAACTCTGCGTGACCTGCCTCTACGTGACGAGACAACACCGCCTCTATTTTACATTTACATTATAAAAGCATTGAGAAGGAGTTTAAAGTGGTTTGTGAGCCGTGAGGTGTTCCGCCTCTCATCACCACTCCGTTTATCTGATGTTTTAACGCAGCCCGAGGCAGATTACAGCTGGGTTTTTTCCGCTTTGGTAATGAAGGCAGTTTTGAACTATGAAATTTGCAGAGGAAGGAAATTATGTTCATGTGGAAATCAGCAGATGTCTGAAATTCAGGATTGTGCATGCAGCCATGTGGAATTTTTTGCTCCTATGGAGAGAAAATGACTCAGAATTGTAGCATCAATAATAACATCTAGTTAATATTTTGCATAATTATTCACCCCCCTTGAAGTTTTCACATTTTGTAGTGTTATAACTCAGAATCGAAAAGGACGTAATTGGGATTTATACTAATACACTAATACTGCAAGTCTTCAGTGACTTATCTCCCTCAGCTTCACACATATGGATCCTGAACCTTTTGTCCATTATTGGTGAAGATTTTCACAAAGTCTTGCCACAGATTCTGAATCAGATGGGCTCCGACTGGGCTGTTCTAAGACATTCAGGAGCTTCGATATGTTTTCTTCTACAATTGCTCTGTATTTGTCTCCATGCATCGTACCTCCAATCGTGACCAGTTTCCCAGCCCTGCTGCTGAGAAGCATCTCACATCATGATGCTACCAGCACCATGTTTCACAGTAGGGATGGTGTTCTCAGGATGATTGATTTTCCACCAAGCATCTAAGGATTTGTCCGTGACACAAAGCGTAATTTGAGTCTCATCAGACCAGAGAACTTTTTCAACATGGTTGCTGAGTCATTTTTTTTTGCTATTAATTTATTTATAATTTTATTTCTCTTATAATTATTTTCAACCTAGAAAAAAACATCTATAAAAAAAAAACATTAAATTCCATTCTACACCAGTTAAATCCGGTCCTCTAATCTGATTGGACGAGATATTCAGTGTCACAGCACCGGGGCGTGTCACTGTGTGTATCTCTCCACTCGTCTGTGTTCACTACATAGAATTACAATTCTAACAATAATTCGTTACACTCAAACCGCTACTACAGTTACTACAGTCAGTCTGTGTGTTACCATGGCAACAAACAACGCTCGGTCCGGCCGTGGCTTCTTTGGGAGCTATTTTTGTTGTTGGAGCTAAAACATTAACAAAATATTTGGCCATATTGTGTCTGAAACGTCAGTTTCTCCATATTAATTTCTTATTAAATATAACTGTTGCATTAAAGTATCATCAGACTCACATTCGTGCTGCTGTACTGAATATCAGCACGGCTGGGATCACCTGCTATTACCTGTGACTACCTGCTATTACCTGTGACTACCTGCTATTACCTGTGACTACCTGCTATTACCTGCGATTTCCTGTGATGAGCTGCGATTTCCTGTGATTGGAAACTTGGAAAAGCAGCAAAAATGGGATTAATAATTAATACAGATTAACCAACAGACTTGGCCAAATCAAAAAACTGGAAAGAATAATTAACCTCACTTAGGCGTGCTGAAGAAGGTCCTGAACACTCGAATGGCTCACAAACCCCGAATTACCCACAATACTGTGTTCGATCCCGTAACGCACCTCAACATCCCGTCGGTTTGGTTCTCGTCAAATGTCACTACAAATCGTTGATGTTTGTGGCAAGCTCGCTTTTATAGACTGGAGCAAATCCAAACCTCGCCAAATCTCCTGTGAGTAACTGTGCCTGGCTGTGATTGGCTGTGATTGGCTGTGCCTGGCTGTGATTGGCTGTGATTTCCTTCTCTGCAAATCATTGATATTTGCACTTTTAATGTCTGTAGCAAATGCAAACCTTCCCATATGCGCCGTCTTATCCCCTCCACATGCTCACTCCGAATCTGCAAATAGATCGAATGTCAGATGACGATGAAGGCGATGACGATGAAGGCGATGACGATGAAGGCGGTGATGATGATGATGATGATGGCTGTGAATATTCTCTCAGGCAATGGCAGAAGGTAAAAGCGAGTCTCTGTGTGTAAACTAGTGAGTGAAATTCAGCAACAGAAAACTGACTAGCTTTAGCGTAGCTTCTGTTCCTGTGTAAATGTCTATGGTGCAGCGTGCAGTGGGCTTCAGAGTGACGCTGCTCTCAGCCAGCGCGAGTGTTTGTACGAGTACGTCAGCCATTTTGGGTTGAATTTACATTTACCCGTGTCGCTACCTTCAGCTCGAGCACACGTTCCCTGCGCTGTGCGACCGAGAGGAACAATGCCTCCGACGTGACGTTAATAACGTAAACACGTCTCTTCACACGTAGGACAGTCGAAGATGTCTTAAATTTGTAAAATGTCATTTCAGACAGATTATGACGTATTAAGGATCCGTGGACACCCTGTAAAGCGTCGAACATGACATCACAGTCCGTTATTAGCCAATTACAGAAGCCGATAGTTAAAGAAATCTCTAAACTCTAACTGCTAAACTCAAACACATTTATCTATAAAGAAATTTAAAAAACAGACATTTTGAAAATTCAGCCTCTGTGTGTATATACAGCACCCTTTATGTTTTATCCTGTAGCTTATTTATTTATTTATTGATGTATTGATTTATTGATCGGTGAGCGGTCAGGTTTATACGTTCCTGCAGGGGTTCGGTAGAGATTTAGCGTTAGAGATCAGTATCTGAGGGAGAAATCCCACACACATCACGCCTTTCCTTCTTCTTTTTTCTCTCCGTCTGAATCTCCAGCAGCTCGCTTTCGGCTCGTGCTGTTCGGATGTTCTAGTAAATAAAAGATAAGCCTCCACAGCGGAGGAGAAGCTAAAGCACACGGCTGAGCCCAGACCGCCCGAGCACTCCACCGCATTTATTTCACCATCTCAGGGAAGAAAAGCTGAAATGATTCTCCTCGTGCATGTTTTATTAACCGCAGAAACGCCGGCACGCTGCGCAGCTGGGGGATAAAGCGTTTAGCTCAGTAACAGGTTAGCTTTTTGCGAGCCAAAACATCACACTTCGAATGGAACTGTATACATTTTACATTCATGAAACACAGATTAATCAGTTACTTTATTTATTTATTTATTTGTTTGTTTCGTGTTTACTCTGTGTACAATTCATAACTACGACACGGTTAGCTTTTAGCTGCATCGTCTTCGCCACTTTTCACTCAAACATCCGTTTTTAATTTTGCGGCTCCAAAACATTTAGAAAATACACACGTTAGTTAGTTAGTAATAGTTAGTTAATAGCTAATCTATGAGCTAACCTCATTCTCTCAGATTATTGAACAGGAAGTGGAAGGAAGTGATCGTGTTTGGTAAATTTAACTGGAGGATTGTGCTCAGGAGTGCAGAGTGAGTGTGTGTGTGTGTATGAGTGTGTGTGTGTGCGTGTGTGTGTGTGAGTCGAGGTTAATGACGCACATGTGTTACTAGATGTCGGACGGCGACACTCGGACCTGTTATTACTCTTCATAACGCTGCTACGGTGTGATTTGCGGCGCGGAGCCCCGGAGCCCCGGCGGCGTGGAAGCGTCACATTACAGGAGCGAAGGCAGATTCATCACACGGCGGCGCGGAACACACTCGTCTAATGAGCTTTCTGAGGCCTTTCAAGCTCAAACATTGCTTTTACATCTCCTAATAGGAGCGATTGCTCACATTACAGCCGCGCGGCCACTGCGGCGATGGAACGACGCCGGAAAATGAACTCAGGACTTTATGGATGGCGTGATTTAAGAAACGGCGCTGCATCAAACGCAACGATTCTGTGCGTGTTTCTTCCTTCTTTCTCTCCCTCTCTTTTTTTTTTTTTAAATCGTAGACTCAAGACAGGGCTGATTAAGGAGTAAAAATGTGCAGGAGGAAAAAAAATGACAGCTTTATAGTTTACGTAAAAGTTTAGCACAAATGTTAAAAAGAAAAAATAGTAAAAAAACGACACTGTTTAAAAAAAAGCAGATTTTTAGCAGCACTTCAAATAATTTCCTAAAAGAGGAAAGTTTTTTTCTAAATTCTAAATTAAATCATTACATCATCCCTTCCCCTCACAGACATTAAGCAGAGACACTCATCTTCCTGCTCACGGCGTGAAATAGCTCCAGAATTATTGGCGCCCTTTTAAGAGAACAGAAAAAAAAAATAAATATTACACGTGACGACTCGAAGGCACGAATCTCCTCAAGAATTATTTGAGAAGAATATTTAAAATAAATCCAAGCCAAATATCATCCAAAAAAAAACCTGCTACGTTTTTCTCAATAAAGTTTCTTTAACTTGTGAATTTAGATTTTCAGCAAAGTTTCAAAATGATTAATAATTGATGAAGCTCCGCGTGGCCTGGAGAGAAGAAGAGCATCGAGGACCTTCCTGTAACGTTTAACAAGACTGCAGAGGATCACGGAGCCTCCAGGAACAACAAAATACAACACGGACAACGTGCAGGTAGCTTCTGGAGAGCAATTTAAATAATAATGATTATAATAATTATACACTGAGGGATATGACAAAAATATCATGTCATAATATCTGAAGACATTTTTTACCATAAACAATATTTATCACTGTATATCTAAATTTATATCTGAGTCTAACTGCCGGAAAAAAAAGAAAAGAAGAGAAGAAGAGTTCAATGGTACTTTTTTTTTCATGGCTACAAAAATACAGCACTTAAAAAATTAAAGAAAAAAAATTAAAATCTAAAATCTAAATTATTAGATATCTCAAACGTTTTTATAACTGATTTTCTAAAAGATTTATTACATAACTGTAATATAAAAATATATAAAATATTTGTAAATATATTAAAATAAAATAAAAAATACGCTATCACGATACCAGAGATATCTCAGAAACATTTTTATAACTGATTTTCTAAAAGATTTAAAATCTATTTATTAAAATTTATTACACAATTATAATATAGAAATATATAAAATATGTGGAAATACACTCGGCCCTTCACATTCGCACAATGTGGAAAATCCGTGAAGATCTTTAAGCTCTACATTTAACACACAAAAATACACTGTAGTACGACACACACACACACACACACACACACACAGTGAGAGAGGCAACACAGTACATGTACAGTATTTAAATAGCAGTAAAGTTATTAACGTTTATAACTCATGATTACAGTCGATATTTTATTGCACTTTAAAGATGCTAGTAGTTGAGAGAAGGTTAAACCCGTGAATGTGCAGATCTCAGGAAAGTGTAGCGTGACGTAATTCATCGCGAGATCGATGCTACATCATATTATCCAGCTCCATTACACAGCCTCCTCTTTATGTTATTAATCATGCGATTAAGGATTAATGAAGGGTGCCGATAATTCTGGAGCTGACCGTGTGATAAGGGATCAAATCAGGAAAATTTATCACTTTCCATCTTCACACACACTTTAAATCTGGAGAATAACGAATGCTTGATTTAGCAAAAGTGTGATGTATTTAAAAAGCGCAGAAATCATTAGAAATCCACGGAATCCAGGATGATGGTGAACTGCGGCTCGTGTGAAACGGCTTCTCCTCCAGCCTCAGACGTCTGAGCAGAGCTCCGTCTGTAAGGTGGCAGGAAGGTGTGTGTCTGCGGTTTAACACACGCAGGGGATCAGTGAGAGAAACACGGAGTAGGAGTTATTCCTGTAATGGAGTAGCGAGACGGAGCTGATCACGTCACCACGGCGGGGTTAAAGGTAATGAGTTTATCGACTGAGCACGTGATCAGGAGCGACGCTCCGGCAGGGACGCGAGCAGCCGGCAGAAACGACTGCGATAATCACGGCGTGTGTAAAATCCAAGCCGTCCTGCGCAATCAGCTCGCAGACGAGGGCGAGGCGCCGTTCCAGGTAAACGATGCTGGCGCTTCCCAGACGAGAAACAATGACCACGCCTGAAATCCTCACCACGAGCAAACACTAAACAAAACGAGTGTTTAGAGAGAGAGAGAGAGAGAGAGAGAGAGAGACAGACAGACAGAGAGAGAGAGAGAGACAGAGAGGGACAGAAAAAGAGAAAAATAGCAGAAGAGAGAAAGAGAGAGAGCAAGAGACACAGAGACAGAAAGAGAGAGAGGAAGCAGAAGAGAGAAAGAGACAGACAGACAGACAAAGAGGGAGAGAAACAGAGAGAGAGAAAGAGAGAGAGAAAGAGAGAGAGAGACAGAGAGGGACAGAAAGAGAGAGAAGAAGCAGAAGAGAGAGAGAGAGACAGACAGAGAGAGAGAAAGAGAGAGAGAGAGGGACAGAAAAATAGTAGAAGAGAGAAAGAGAGAGAGCAACAGCAGTGTAGACACACAAACACACACACACAAACACACACACACACACACACACACACACACACACACACTCTAAAGCTAATCCATATTATTCACAAAGTCTCAAAATTCACCAGAACCTGAAACTCACACGGAGCAGGAAGAAGGAAGTCTCTCTCATTTCTCTACGCACGTGATCATACAGAAATAAATAATAATAATAATAATAATAATAATAATAATAATAAATTCACATAAAAAAGGGCTGCTGTGTTCCATCCCAAAATAAATACATTTTAAAATTTTCTGCCTATATAAAAAAATTCAGAATAAATTTAAAATCAGCATCTGTTCTTCTTTTCGCAGGTCAGAAGTGAAAATACTGCACTTTTAAGCGGAAGTGAACAAAGTGCTGAGAAAAGTTCAAGTGCAAATGTTTTACGCAGTTAAGAGCAGAAGTACAGAGTGAAAATAAAGAAGCTGCAACTTTTGAAAGTATTAAAGTTAAAAAGATTTTTTTTTACTGATGAAATGAAGCGAAGGTCATGATTTCATATAAAAATAACGTCTGTTACTCAGCTAAAGCTGTTACATGATTAGAGTTCATGCTTCTACAGAGGAAAAGGAGAATCTGTGTTTATTACAGCGTACTGACACATTCCACACACACACACACACACACACACACACACACACGCTAACTACGCTGTGTAGCGTGAGAAAGTGACGGCTGGTGATGAATGAATCCTCAGAAATAAAATGGAATTAAAAACGTAAATGAAAGTTTAACTGTAAAAGTATTCAATTTTAATAAAAACACTCGCTCAGATGAGTCGATTCATTGACTCGATTCACCTGGATCCATTTCTTGTTTATTCCATCCCTTCTTTCTCCCTCTCTCTCTCTCTCTCTCCCTCTCTCTCTCTCTCTTCTTTTACAGGTTCATTCAGCAGTGTGCTCAGTAGCACTTTTTAAAGATCATGTGATGGAAAATGATGTTATTGCACAGGGCCAATGAAGGCAGTGACTCAGTGAACTGATTCATTCATTTTATTGACTCGTTCTAAAAGACTGAATCATTTGAGAATGAACTCTGACTCTGTTCCTTTAACCAGCACACAAAGCTTCACCTCCACTGCAGCGGATACCTTCCTCACTTCCTCATTTCCTCACTGCTGAACACACACACGCACTGCTGAGCACATACACTGCTGAACACACACACACACTGCTGAGCACATACACTGCTGAATACACACACACTGCTGAGCACATACACTGCTGAATACACACACACTGCTGAGCACATACACTGCTGAATACACACACACACTGCTGAGCACATACACTGCTGAATACACACACACTGCTGAGCACATACACTGCTGAATACACACACACTGCTGAGCACATACACTGCTGAATACACACACACACTGCTGAGCACATACACTGCCGGACGCACACTGCTAAAGACATTACTGAACACGCACACACTGCTAAAGACACTACTGAACACACTGCTGTACACACTGCTGAATACACTGCTGGACACACACACACTGCTAAAGACACTACTGAACACACTGCTGTACACACTGCTGAAACACGCACACAGCTATACACACACAGCTGTACACACACACACGCACACACACAGCTGGACACACACACACTGCTGTACACACAGCTGGACACACACACACACTGCTGTATACACACACACACACACACTGCTGGACACACCACATACACACTGCTGTATACACACACACCACACTGCTGGACACACACACACACAGCTGAACTCACAAACACACTGCTGGACACACACACACTGCTGTATACACACACACACCACACTCCTGGACACACACACAGTGCTGTATACACACACACACACAGCTGAACTCACAAACACACTGCTGGACACAAAAACACACTGCTGGACACACACACACACACACACACACACACAGCTGGACATACGCACACACTGCTGGACACACAAACACACTGCTGGACACACACACACACACAGCTGAAATGTCAGCCATCAGAAGTGTAAGAGGGAACACTGATCCCTGCGTGAATCTGTTTATCTACGAAGCGCAGCGCCTCAGTGTTCGGATTAAAGAACTTCACTGGGGAGCGTCGGATTGTTTCTCCTCTTTTATCCGCAGTAAATGAAAACGAAAAGCTGTTTAACAGCCGAGCACAGAGCAGATCACCGCCGAGACGGGACGCGGGAATTCACACACAAGTCACGAGCAAAATATTACTCTTTTCTTTACTCATCAAACAGTTCTTTCTTTCTGTCTTTGCTCTATCATTTCTTTCTTTCTGTCTTTGCTCTATCATTTCTTTCTTTCTGTCTTTGCTCTATCATTTCTTTCTGTCTTTCTTATATATTTTTGTTTTTTTGTTTTTTTTGTTAACTCCATCATGTCTTTTTTCTTCCTTTATCTTTCCACATCATTGTATTCTTTCATTTTGTTTTCCTTTCTTCTGTTATTCTTTTTTCTTCTTTTTAATTCTTTCATTCTTTCTTTTCCTTCCTTCCTTTTAATTTCTTCCTTTTCACCTCATCTTTCTTTCGTTGTCCTCCATCATTTCCTTCTTTTTTTTTATACCATCTTTATTTCATTTGCTTGCCTTCTTCTTTCTTTCCTCTATTTATTCATCTATCCATCAATATTTCCATTTTCGTAGTTTTTTTCCTTGTCAATTCTCCATCATCGGATTCATTCATTCTTTCTTCTTTCTCACTGACTCACTTCTTTCACCTCTATCACTTGAACATTATCACGAACTTTAACGCTTAAAAACGTTAGAAATCTTTTCAACTCCTCGTCACGTTCAGATCCCTGTGAACACAGTAACTCAGATAAAATCTCTCCTGCTCAGTGAAACGGATTAAATGCTCCTCAGGACTGGAGCTCGAGTCCGGAATTTTGACATTTTTAAATCCAGAACTGAATCAATTCCCATCTGAAGTAATTAATCACAACAATGATGCAAGAGAAGAGTGTAAAGCAGCGCAGGACGAATCATGTGGTCTCCGCGTGTTTCCTCATCACTGTCGCCTCCGGCTTGTTCACCAGGGATCTAATTTTAATCCAGATTTGTGTAAAGCTGCACTGAGACGCTATGGAGAACTTTCCAAATACAGTGGAAGTGAATTAAATGGAATCTAGTGAAGTCTTCTTATTTTACTGATGATTAGAAAAGGTAATTAGCACGACAGACTTCGGAAACGTTATCAGAAGTGTTAGTTACGGATATAACTGTAGTTCTACGAGCGCTGTGGAACCACCGGGAGAATCACCTGGATACCTTCGTGTGCACGTGCATGAAGCCGAGACCTTCAACAGAGCCACAGAGTGAAACAGCAGGCACCGTTCGCAGCAAAGAACTCGGAAATTGCACAGTCATGCGGCTGCGCAGTCGTGCGGTTGCGCGGTCATGCAGCTGCGCAGTCATGTGGTTGCGTGGTCATGTGGTTGCGTGGTCATGCGGTTGCGTGGTCATGCGGTTGCACAGTCATGTGGTTGCGTGGTCATGCGGTTGCGTGGTCATGCGGTTGCACAGTCATGTGGTTGCGCGGTCATGCAGCTGCGCAGTCATGTGGTTGCACAGTCATGTGGTTGCGCGGTCATGCGGTTGCGTGGTCATGCAGCTGCGCAGTCATGCGGTTGCACAGTCATGTGGTTGCGTGGTCATGAGGTTGCGTGGTCATGCGGTTGCACTGTCGTGCGGTTGCACAGTCATGTGGTTGCGCAGTCATGCGGTTGCGTGGTCATGCAGCTGCGCAGTCATGCGGTTGCACAGTCGTGGTTGCGTGGTCATGCGGTTGCGTGGTCATGCGGTTGCACTGTCGTGCGGTTGCACAGTCATGTGGTTGCGTGGTCATGCGGTTGCGTGGTCATGCGGCTGCGCAGTCATGCGGTTGCGCGGTCATGCGGTTGTGCGGTCATGTGGTTGTGCAGCGTGAACTTCTTCAGACTAGTCTATCGTATGAAACGGGAGGTCTTTGAGAAGGAGTTTAACCCTCTCGAATCTAAAGCTGGACAGAAACAGTCGTACGTTTTTGGAACCAAGGAGTTAAGTGAAGGAGAAGCCGCTGTTTCACACAGCAGGATCTACACTGTTTCATCACGTCTCTGTCAAAGAGACAGAGAACTTCTGGGGTCAGAGCAATAGCTCTGCTGCCCCGAGGCTCAGAAAGGGTAAGTGCTTGTGAAGGAAGTGAAATCTGTAACCCTGCTGCACTGTGGAACAACTCTGCGATATAAAGCATCCCAGCTCCAGCCCTTGCCCCTCGGAGCACGCTCGACGAGACCCTCGTTGCTAGGAGTTGTTATTTAGGTTATTCCTTCCTACAATAGGGATGGAGACGCTCACACACCTGCAGTTCCACGACTCTGGTATACATGTCCTGAGGAGAGCCTGATTTTCCTGCTGCTGCAGGTGGATCAGCGAACAGATGACATGGCGAAAGGACTCCATCCCTGTTTCACTCTGTTCTCTGGCAGCATCCGGGTTCCGGCACAGATACACAGCAGAGTACATGGGGTAAGGTTCTCTCTCTCTCTCTCTCTCTCTCTCTCTCAGTCGAGCTACACACATGCCAGTGATCCTGACCCCTTCTGCTCTCCGGACCTTCCTGACCCATCCTGATGCTCTACATCTGCTTGGAGTTCTCATCACTTGGAAACCACTCACTGCGGCTGAAGATGACCTCCGACACGCACAGCCTGAAGATCACCATGAGATTACTGAGGATGGTTCCACTTAGAAACCATGAAGATGTCTGTGGACTTCAGTTGCTAACAAACAGTTTTGGACTCAAGTCTCCATCAGTGAACAGCTGATAACTTCAACAAAACAGACTTTGTGTGAAAACTGTGATGAATTTCCTGGTTGCACAACTGCACTATTTGTCCTTATAGTCCACAATAATAGAAGGGAATGATTTATAATCGCACTATTGGGTGTCACCCAGATGAGGATGGGTTCCCTTTTGAGTCTGGTTCCTCTCAAGGTTTCTTCCTCACACCGTCTCAGGGAGTTTTTCCTCACCACCGTCACCTCTGACTCACTCATTAGGGATAAATTTATAAGTTTAAAATTTATATCCTGAATCTATATATTTCTATAAAGCTGCTTTAGGATGATGTCTATTGTTAAAAGCGCTACACAAATAAAACTGAATGGAACTTAAACTTTTCTTTATATTTTATTTATACAGCGCTTTTAACTACAGACATCGTCCCAAAGCAGCTTTAAAGAAATGCTGATGTCGATTTAAATCCCTAATACATTCAGTTTAAACTGAAACCGTCGCTGTGGTTGTTTGGTCAGGTTCGAGGCTCTGAAGAAGAGCTCTTGGTATTTCTAGAATAAACCGTTTAGAAAAGGTAAATACCCTGTAGCTCAGTGTTTACATTACGGATGAGTTGTGAAGGAGGAGGACGAGTTTGATAAGGAAGAGAGGCACGGAGGAAGAGGGTTTTAAAGACTTCAGAAGCAGGATAAAAAAAAATCAGCTTCAAATGTGATCCACTCTCCAGCTTTGGGCTTTGAAAAGGTCCTTTTAACAGGAATGTTCTGACACGTTGGAGCTTTTTCGTTAAACGGTATATTTGCAGGATATTCAGCTACATAAAAATCTTCGTGTACAAAGGCTCGGAGTTTCATGTTACCACTTTTGACTCCTCCTCAGACTCTGAAGAGATGAAAGGTGTGTTCTGAGCTGTAGGTGTAAGTCTCGATGAGATGCCTCGAGGTGATTCACTCACATAAATGCATGTGATTGGCCACAGCAGAGGATCGTGGAGGGTCGAGGTTTAGCAGCGCAGAGTCTCTGAGCTACAGTCAGGCTTCTCCTATACTGATTGATTCTGTTACAGTATTTTTCAAGCGCTTGATTTGACTCCAAAAGCAGAGATATTTCGCTGGGTCCACATCCGGAGTGCAGTCTGCCAGTTAATGACGCCTGCGCTACAGGAAACATCCCACGTAAGTTAACGAAGATTCTCTGATTAACAGTTTGTTTTTATAAACAGGAACCAAGCCTTTGGACAGATTCAGACAACATGAAATAAACTCGGAGTACAAAGCCTACGTAGGCATGAGGATACAAAGCAACGCTGTCGAGAAAATGGTGGTGACATGATTGAGAGAGAATATTTCACATCATATTGCTGTCAGCAACTTTTCTAAGCAGGCAAGAAGTTTCAAAGCGATCAAGGCCACTGATTGTGCTTCTGGAACTAGGAAAAGCTATAAAGCCTCCTTTAATCGCTGTCCTTCTTCACCGCATGAGATCCGAGAGTGGAGCAGAGACTCCTGCGACACTGCAGGACACAACACAACAGCTCAGGAATACTGTAGAAAAGTGGTTCTCACAACAGTTCTCACAACAGTTCTCACAACAGTTCTCGCCATCTCTGTGGACCGGCAGTGAGGAACCGGAGGAGGGGTTGCACTGAAGCACTGATTTGAAAGGTTGTGGGAAGTCAAGCAGCCATGTGGGCGAGATCTGCGCAGAAATGTGGACACCGCAATAAAAAGCATGTTCTGTGCGCATTATGTAAGCAGTAAAACACTGCAGGACGTGCTGCTGCAGTAAATCACCGAGTGACGGGGTGCTGCGATGAAGCGCAGTCACTGTTACCACACAGACGCTGATTATTGTCCTCTAACAGCACGTCCCCGAGTGTTTTATTCCTCTTACACCACAGCATTTTACCAACAAGTACAACTTTTTAAATAATTTTTATATGTGGAACATCAGTGAAACGTGTTAGTTCCTGTTGTCACTTACGTTATAGCAGCTATAAACACTCGTTCCCTCTACCAAGAAACCGCAAAGAAGCGTAAACTCCTCTGTCCTGAAGATGTTGCAAAACTTACAGTTACAGCTTCACCTCTGACTGTTACAAAGCGCTGACACTGGAGACTCCTTCCATAACTGTTACACAAACACATTTCTCCTTACGGAAAATTTAAATCTGTTTATCATCAGTGGAGCATCGGCTGTAAAAGTCCCTGTGAACGAGCCGTTGCTATAGAAACGGTAACGTATCAGAACGAGCGCGTTAATATAAACCTGCGCTACTGTCAGAGCTGCTGTTATAGAAAACTAATCAACACCTTCTGACCAATCAGAGGCCACACACAGAATAAACATCTCCCTGCTTCTGTTGAGTGTGTTTGGGCTCGAGGGAGGAAGCAGGATATTTGGCTTTTACATATTTATTCATTTTTAAAAAGCTGTTCAGGGAACACTGGCTGTTTTTAGAGTACAAAATGTTTGCAGCTGTATATATATATATATATATATATATAATAATTCTTTCTTTTATTTCATTTCGTTATCTGCTTCAGGGAGAGCAATATTGCCGTGGCTGTGATGTGTTGTTGAATCATCCTGATAATAGTCAGAATGCTCATCTGAAGGTACTGCTGCTGCAGACAGACGCGTTATTCGGTTTCATCACATTCTTTTGGTCCGTATCATTTGTTTGACTTCATTTGATAAACAATGCCGTTCTCACACTATAAACTGAGCAGCTGAAAATATTTAACCTTGAGAAATACTTTAACGTTCGACCAGAGTGTGACCGAGGAACAAATCCGGTTCATAACCATAACAATAAACCGCTTCAGGGTGTCTGTGACGGAGTCGAGTCTGAACTCCTTCACCTTCACCACTCATTACTGACGCCACGGCGACGGGCTGAGCTACACACGGATAATTAACTGTCGAGGTCGGTCTGTTACATAACACACACACACACACACACACACACGCGCACTGGTGTACTTGCTGATCTGTTTGCGACGGATCCTCTGCACTCACTCACTGCACAATAAGCTTATTTCCTACAGACGTGTGTGTGTGTGTGTGTGTGTGTGTATGTGTGTGTGTGTGTGTGTGTGTTTCCATGCCAAAAACCCCTTGCAGAAGTGTAGTGGAAATGCCACTGTAGCTTATCAGAGTGCTCCAAACAGCCACGTCTCATATTCAAGCTTTCCCAAGACACGAGAATGATGCGCTGATTCTCCTTCTCGTTATCCGCCACCTATCCGACTCGATTTACACACATTTACAGCCAAGTTTACATTATTTTCTGGACTCGATTTCATATTCATTGCTCATGTTGCTCTGTTTTCCGGGCAGCATCCAGCCTCCAGCCTCCGGCCTCCGGGACCATCGTAACAAATTCTGCCCCGAGAACTTAACGAACGTAATCTTTTAATTACTTATATTCCTAAATATTCCCTTAGCTTTCCTCTTATTTATACAGCGTTTTTAACTGCTTTAGATATATTTACAGCAAAATTTAGATTATTTTTCTGGCAGTTTCTGTGTATTATTTATCTTTAGGACGCTACAGTGATGTTCATTTTGCTTGGCCGTTGGTTGTTTGGAGTGGAAGCGACTGCAGTACGTTTACACTTTAAAATCAGAACCTAATTATTGTTTAATATCTCACAATTTTATTGGTTATAAATAAACCATAGCTTAGTTCTTTTGTTTTTTTGTTGTTGTTTTTTTTGCAAAAAAACACCTTAGCATGTAAAAATATCTTGACTATAGGGGAATATAACTACTATTTCTCTTTATTAGATTGTTTTTAAACAAATGTAAGATCATTAAAATATTTTTTACTCATTTTACGCGTGAAACTTTCTCATTATTTTGACATAATTTGCTTATTTCGAGTGTTTAATTCTAGAAAGAAGAGGAATTATCTGCCAATAGAATAAGAACTTCAAGCTTAAAATGAGTTAAATATTTAGAAAAATAGCTAGAAATATTAGGCTTAATATTTATATGTTTATATATAATAAGTAATAAATTCTATAATAATAATCATCAAATAAATATTAGATAACTTCTTTTATTTAAAATATCTACATTTGCTATCATTTTCTTTGCACAGCTTACAGGATTAAAAGCCGATATTAAAATATCATTTTCAAATATTCAGATCTATTATTAAAAGATAATTCTGTATGACAGATGATCCAGTAAAGACGTTTTAATTCTGTAAGGTACTGCTTTCATCTCTACCTTTACAGACTTGTGAGAAAACTACACATTACACTTATCCCCAGTGCTGCTGAATGCTGGATTGTGATTGGTCAGAAGGTGTCGATTAATTTTCTGTTCAAAAGTTTACACCCCCCTGGCTCTTCTTGAGCGTCAGTGAACGTTTGCAGCTTCTGTAATAGTCGTGTTCGAGTCCCTCAGCTGTCCTCAGTGTGAAGAGACGGATCTCAGCATCATGTAGCTGCTGATGGAAAGGAGTCAGATACGCAGGAGATGCTGGAAAAGCAGAGAAGGTGCAGGACCTGGAGGATTTTACTGAAGAACAGGGTGCAGTTTAACTGCTCAGGACGAACAAGAGACTCATGAACAACTTTCACAAAACACAAAAACAGTCACTTATCATCCAGGAAACACACACAGGATTAATAATCGAGCGCATGGAGACTTCTGAACTGATTCATTTGTGTAGGTTCAGTTATTATTGTGTCTTGTGGACTAGCTGTAAACATCTGCTGTGTGAAATCACTTATTCAGGGCAGAACTAAATAAAAACACAATGCAATTTTTATGATCCTTCATATTCTTTTAAAAAATGGTTAACATTTTGCAGATTCTGCGAGGCGTATGGAAACTTATGACCTCAGCTGTGAATGCGCTCGTTCTAACACGCTGGAACGCAGGGACTGCACGTAAACGGGTTAAACTCCTGTCTAGGACCGATATCCTGAAGAAAACCCAGGACGAGTGTTTCCACCGCTGCAGGTGTGAGGAGAGGAGGAGAGTGTAATACTGTTACCAGCTGTGCAGGCAGAAGCTGCAGCAGTGCTGAAAACTCAGCTGGATGTTCAGGTGATTCTGCAGCAATGCAGTGAAGTAAACCGTAAAAAAAATCAAATAAAAAAATAACGGCACGTTTTCATGATAATCCTTTCACAAATTGGTCGTATAACGTCCACATGGCCGACATTTTCACTGCTGCTAATTAAGTTAATTAATTTCTAATCATCATCACCATTAACACCATTTTCAGTGGCGTCCCTTATAAATATACTGAAGTGACGTTAGCTATATACGTGTCTAACGTTAGCTAAGTGGGACACACACTGATCCATTTTCCACATTAATGAACTCAAAACTTTTTTTTTTTTTTTTTTATATTTATCGTGACAGGACGCAAGAGCGCCACATGGGGAAGGGGCGGGGCTTACAGGCGGAGTCGGTTGTTCTTTCAGTCCAAATCTCCACAGCTCACGGCATTTCTGCAGCACTACAGCTCCGTGCTTTGGCTCTGTTTAGAAGTTCCCATCTACAGAAAATTCCAGATTCTCACAGAGCTGCACAATACTGAAGAAAAATGCGATATGCGAGAACTTGTTAAATAATGCGATATGCGGTACGATAATGCTGTGTAAAACCAATTTAAATTATATTTGGATGTATATTTATACATTTAAAAACTGAAAATGACAACCAACATACAAGGTTCATGTTCTTTTGAGGAAAAGAAAGCGTTCTCTCTCTCTCTTTTCGTACCTTTTTGAAGAATTAAAATCATTCGGTTATCACAAGCCCTTGCGATATGCGTTTACATTTGCGATACTTCGATAATTTTGATATATTGTGCAGCCCTAGATTCACAACCGGATCATCTCCTGTTTTACTGGGGAGAAAAGAATACTGTTCTTCTGGTGTTTTTTGAGTGATAACTCTAGTGATATAATCAGAGGAAACGTCACTGGATATTGTGGAAGTGAAATATGGTGTAGGGACAAACAAGTCGTTATCCCGCACAAGCCTACTGTAAGGAGATGTTTATTTATGTAACACTTATGGAAGGAGTCTCCAGTGTCAGCGCTTTGTAACAGTCAGACGTAAAGCTGCAACTTTAAGTTTTCCGACATCTTCAGGACAGAGGAGTTTACGCTGGTTATAGCTGCTATAATGTAAGTGACAACAGGAACTAACGTTTTTCCACAAACATTAAATGTAACTTTAAACGGACAAAACTTCAAAATATTGTTCTTTACTGAATAAAAAATTCTTCGCTGTGGTATAAGAGGAATAAAACAATTCTGGACGTTCTGTTATAGAAAAATAATCAACAACAGGCTGGTGTAGTCTCTGAATATTCACTGAATGGAGACAAACAGGAAGTGGCTAGCGAACGTAGCTAGCGTATCGGGTTATCACTGAAGTGCGTCTCGAAGTGTTTCCTTACAGGAACACTAGTAGCTGTCAGCGTGCTGCGCTCTACATCGCTGACTCCCGAGCGCCTGAAATATGGAGTATAATATAAATCTGCAAATATTTAACTGTTAAATGTAAAAGTACGGCTTTGCTCTTATTCCCTTTGGGAAAATGTGATGCTGTAGCAGATACTATGACAAACAGAAAACCAAAACACTGTGCTGGACAGTTTAATGTGAATTTATCATATCATTACACGCTTAAATGGTTGTACTGGAGATGTGGAGGCAGTGCAGCTCGCCGTTCCGTCCTTATTCAGGAGAGAGACGAAGAGAGAGAATGAGAGCTGAAAGCCAGGCGAGGGGTGTGTTCAGGGGATCGAACGGCGCTGCCAGAAAGCACAGCATCCCAAACCCTCGGCCAGTAACCGAGCCTGACAGAGCCAAATAAACAATCCCACAAAGCCACATGTGTGTGTGTGTGTCTTCACAGGTATTCCACTGGAGAATCTGAATCCTCGTTATCTCGAGGTGAATCTCACCATCTGAACAAAATGTTCAAACAAAACAGAAAAGCAGACGTTATACAGAATTCATCTGTAAAATTAAAAGCTGCATTTTAAAGTGCTTTTCTTTCTTTTTTTTCTAAATAAAACTATTATATTCATTTCTGGAATTGTAATCAATGTCCTTCTGCACTTAAAATCGCGATTATTCATCGTCAAGGGAAAACGTAGCAGCTACAGTTCTGCTTCAGCATCAAGGCTAAAGCTGCTGGTTTGAAATCATATTCTGCACGTCGTATGAACATTTATACACATTCCATAAAAACCCTTCCATAATTCCTCTCACGTTTGCTTACTTTACCCAGCTGACTACCATTAGACCGTGAACATCCTCAAAAATCCTGTTAACTCCTGTCAAATTAGCTCCTGGTAGCGAGTCGGCTAGTGTTTAAATAATTCACTCCAGCAGCATCATAACACTTACAAAAAAAATAAAAAATTAGAAATCACGAATGCAGCTGCTGATCTGTCTTTCAGGGTTCTTTCAGGGTTCTTTCAGGGTGTCTGAGCAGAATCCTGGCGTGTTCTCCTCCACGGTGAGGTTCTGTAGATGTAGATAGATATTAGATATCTAATAAGATGAGCAGTGGGCTCTGATTTAGCTCCTCATGTACAGCTGTAATTAAAGTTAAACGTGTTGATGCCCAGTGTTCTGTTTATCCCGACTGATGCTACAGTTTCATATTTCCCTTGTTTTGGTCTCGGCTGCTGCATCATCTCCATTTCCTGTCCAGGATGAAGAACACGTCTTATCTGATACAGTACCTGCATTGCTGTATCCTGAAAGGAAATGACATCACATCTGAGTCTTAGTGAACATCGTCCTCTTTAGTGA
Source organism: Pangasius sanitwongsei (assembly GCA_037576675.1). Taxonomy (NCBI): domain Eukaryota; kingdom Metazoa; phylum Chordata; class Actinopteri; order Siluriformes; family Pangasiidae; genus Pangasius; species Pangasius sanitwongsei. The sequence goes on along the minus strand of CM075016.1, from coordinate 24,054,186 downwards.
GTGATGAGAACAATAATGGAAACACACAGCCACTAAGCGAGTCTGACAAGCCTGATCAAACGCTTCTACCAAGCTGTGTGTGTGTGTGTGTGTGTGTGTGTGTGTGTGTGTGTGCGTGTCCCAATCTACCACCGAGTCACTCCACAGATAGAAATCTGAATCCTCAAAAGCCCAAGGCAAATTTCAAGGTTGGAACAAAAAGTTCCACTGAACAGAGATGGATTTAAACAAAATTCATTTACAGGCAATCAATCAGGTCACAGGTCCCGCCCCTAATCCCACTGTAACCAATCAGAGCACAGGGCCCGCCCCCTAATCCCACTGTAACCAATCAGGCCACAGGTCCCGCCCCTAATCCCACTGTAACCAATCAGAGCACAGGTCCTGCCCCTAATCCCACTGTAACCAATCAGCATACAGTTCCCACCCCTATTGTAATTGTAGCCAATCAGAGCACAGTTCCAGTCCCTAAACCCACAGTCACGAATCAGAGAACAGGTCCCGCCCCTGATCCCACTGTAACCAATCAGAGAACAGGTCCCGCCCCTGATCCCACTGTAACCAATCAGAGAACAGGTCCCGCCCCTGATCCCACTGTAAC
>CM075016.1:24036195-24049049 GCA_037576675.1 Pangasius sanitwongsei | reverse complement strand
TCCACCTGTCCCACTCAGACACGCCCACCTGTCCCACTCAGACACGCCCATCCACCTGTCCCACTCAGACACGCCCACCTGTCCCACTCAGACACGCCCATCCACCTGTCCCACTCAGACACGCCCATCCATCTGTACCACTCAGACACGCCCACCTGTCCCACTCGGACACGCCCACCTGTCCCACTCGGACACGCCCATCCACCTGTCCCACTTGGACACGCCCATCCACCTGTCCCACTTGGACACGCCCATCCACCGGTCCCACTCGGACATGCCCATCCACCTGTCCCACTCCGACACGCCCACCTGTCCCACTCAGACACGCCCATCCATCTGTACCACTCAGACACGCCCACCTGTCCCACTTGGACACGCCCATCCGTCCCACTCAGACGCGCCCATCCACCTGTCCCACTCAGGTGGGACTTTATTTATTTATTGTTATCCAGAATCCCAGCAGGTTTTAGTTCATCTATTTGGTGGAACCTTTTAATTAATTTTTGACTTTGCTTCTAAAATTCAGTTTACTCAAGTGAAAACATTTTATCTGTTCATAACTACTGAAATTCATGACTGTTCTTGTCCATGACGTCACACAGGTGTGTAATAAAACCACAGCTCAGGTGTGTGTGTGAACAAATCGATGCTAAATAACAAAGAACTTTATATAATTTTCCTCCTGCAGCGCGAGCTCACGCAAAATTCACAGGTATCCTCAGGTAATTTTTTTTTTCAAATCAACTCAGAGCAGTTTTGTTGAATCTCCAGAGCTCCTGTTTGTAACTATTCCTCGTGATCAGTAGTGAGAGAGGATCAGGTATGGCTATGACGTCACCCAGGTGTTAATTTATTAATTAAGTAATTAAGTCACGAATAAGCCGCGAGCTCACCTGCGTCTGAAGCGCTTCACCTTCCTCGATGATGCTGATGAAGGGGATCTCCAGAAAAGCGGAAATGAAGTCCACCTGCACGAGCTCGTGGTGGCTCTGCGGGAACGCGAGCACGGCCGAGACCCCGCGCACCACCACGTCCTGACACACGCACCTGAACACCGACTCCGGGTCCGCGTGCGCCGCTCGCGCCCACACCACCTCCAGGCTCAGGTTGTAGGGTAAGAGCGGCGCGTGGGGCCGGTTCCTGGCGTGAAGGAGCGCGCGGTTCAGGGCGGCTCGGACGCGCGAGGGCTGATGGGAGGGCAGGACGGCGCCGAGGCGGATGGTGTGTCCGATCTGCGCGAGGATGCCACAGGGCTGAGGATGGAGCTGGCACGGGGAGATGAGCGCGTGCAGAGACACGGAGAGATACGCCACGAGCCTGCAGAGCATCACACTCATCCTGCTCCTTCCGCTTCTGCATCGCTCTTCCTCCTGCTCCTCAGTTCCTCCTTCCTTTCTTTAAATTCCTCTTTGCTCTTTTCTTTTTGCTTTATTGTAGGTTGAGTTCTGAGCCGCGGGAGCGCGCACTCACTCGCCCGGCGCGCGCGCGCGCACACACACACACACACACACACACACACACACATATATACACACACACAGACCACCGTAGCGCGAGCGATTCTTTCCTTCTTCACCGAGTTGGAAATAAAAACATCTCAAAACGCTCGAGCTGGCTACGTCATCTGCGTTTTTACAGCGCTGGCCAATCAGGTGCAGCGGTGGGCGGAGTTTTAAATTCTTCACAAAAATATATTCCTGTTGTTCGATTTTTTAAATAAACTGATTTAAATGTGTGTGTGTTTTTGTCAAAAATTAGTTAACTGGTCATGTTTGTGTCTTACTTTTTAAATTTGTTAATCAAAATGATTCATTCACACACAAAAATACTTTTATTGACACAATTCCACAATTAACACTAAATTAACTAATTAATTTTAAAAATTACAATAAATCATTTAGTTTGTTTGTTTTTGTTCTGCATTGCTAGCTCGCTAAATAAACACATTTTTATATCATATATGTATAAATAAATGTCCTTTAGCGAATATTAAGCTGTTGTCATTGACCATTCTTATTAATTAATTCACTTTATTTTTATTTTAAGCATCTTGCTGACATTTTGTTTTATAGCCCGAGTCGTACCGGATATTTTACATAACAAACAAACAAACAAACAAACAAACAAACAAATAAATAAGTATACAGTATACAGATCAGCTAAAATAGCCGTTTGTTCAGAACTTTCAGTCGCTAGTTATTTACCCTGCTAATGTTAAACCATTAAACATTCATGACGTACATTATGAAGTGTATTAGCATGCTAACACCATGCAGCATCACCTCAACTACTTAGCACATTAGCGTGTCGATCAGGAGTCTGTTAAGCTAGCTAGCTATCATAGCTCGGCTGATATGATACACTTAACGCTAAGTGTAATCGTAGGTGTTCGCAGTGGTTTCGTAGTAATTAACCAACACATCTGAGGTAAAAGTCGGTGTTCCGGATGATTCTGTCTTGTTTCCATGGTTACTGTGTCTTTGCACCGTCTGTGTAGAAGACTTCACTGCTAGATAAACATGTAGCTAGCGTCAGTTATTAGCTAGCTTATGGCCTGTTCATGTGTTCCAGTTGCCTAGCAACAGTTTTCTCAGGACTGCAATCAGAAATGGGACATTTCACAGAAAAAAAAATACTTTTTAAAATATTAATTTTTAACTTATTTTTTAATAAATTTGGCAAATTCATATAAAGTTGAAATGTTTATTTGTTTGTTTGTTTGTTTTTGACCGAGTAAAATCCATTTCTGATCTCTGTAATGGTTACCTAAAAGTATAAAATATAGAATAATATAATAATCTTATATAGTTAGAACCCTTAACGGTTCTTCGGTTATCCCTCTGGGGAACTCGTAAAGGTTCTCTGTAGAACCCTACAACAGAGTGTTTCTCCATCTGAAACAGTTCCAAGTAGAAACTTTTAAGGAAGCCAAGAACCTGTTAATCATCAGATCAACCACTAAAGAACCCTCTGAGAACCAAGTTCCAGGAGAACCAAGTTCCATAATTCACCGTTAAACCTGTGACAGGTTCTAGATGTTAAGAAGAAGTTTGTTTTGCTGCACATTTACTCACTTAATACACACACGCTTAGAAAAAAGGGTTCTTCAAGGGTTCCTTGAATAGTGCTTACCTTCCAAAAAGGGGTTCTACTCAGAAAACAGGTTGTTGTAGGGTTCTACACAGAACCTTTATGGGTTCCTTGAATATTAATTCATTAATACTTAATGGTTCTATTTCTTTTTTTTTTTTTTACAGTGTACTGTATGCACTTCTGTGTACGTTACACTGCAGTACATCTGTAAATACAGTGTATGTATATAAATACCAGAACCGATTCACGACCAAAGTGTTTTTTATGCAGAATAAATACTGTGTAATTTAGCAAAAAAATTTGCATAAATCTGCATATCATTTTAAATAAGTGTGTGAATGAATGTGAATCTATTACAGACTGATATCCAAGTATAATCATATGTTTTAAATACACAATACACGTATACAGTATATAGTATACAGTATACACCGGCCACTTTATTAGGAACACCTGTACCCCTGCTCATTCTTTTAATTATCCAATCAGCCAATCACGTGTCGGCAGAGCAATGTATAAAAATGATCAAATTCTTCTGCTTCGACGTGTTGTGCGTTCTGACACACGATTGGCTGATTGGATAATTAATTGCATGAATGTGCAGGTGTGTAGGTGTTCCTATATCTTTCTAACCCAGAGCACTGAATTAAAGCTGTATTTATAATAAGTGCCACAGGGAGCCGTGAGTAATATCTTTCCTTACCCCCTTTTCAAACTTTACAACTTTTTTTTCCAGAGTCGACTCATTAAAATCTGCTTAGCCTGTCGCTTTTATCAACTTTTTCTCGCGTGTAATTTGCACAGATAATTTATTCTGCATATTTAGCTGCAGCTCACTCTAACACGAGTTAATGGGATTGTAGAAGCGAGCTGTAATACGCAGCCTGCCTGTCAAACAGCGCACACACACACACACACACACACACACACACAGAGTTCATGATGAGGTTTAAAATACAAAAATATATTGAACTGAAAAACACTGAAAACATTTCCAAATATTCACACTGAAGATAAATGTGTGTGAAAATGAGGAGCTGGTGGGTTACTTCTGTAAAAGGCTTAATAAAATTACACACAGTGCAGCTAAATCTATTTACTGCACTTTAATCCTACACACACACACACACACACACACACACACACACACACACACATACATACAGATGCAACTAGCTGTTTTTACAGAAGGTTTGCATTTAGCTTTATGATCAGAAGAGATGATCTGCGGCAATTTGACAGGGGAAAACAGTCAAAAAGTCAAAAACAATAAAATGAAAACTACAAACAGCGAGAGTTTTTAATTAGCGCCAGGATAATGAGCCCCTGCGGCGTTTGCTACGGTCCTCGCTGAGGTCTTTACAGCAGAACCCTATCTCGGTTCTCCTGCAGTGATGCCTTTCAGTGTAACCACCTTCTTCCTGGCTTTATTTTACTTCATACTGTATTGATTTTATTTTTATTTTATTTTATTTTATAGAATGAGAGATAACTACTAAACTACACACATACACACTTGATAAAAAATCAGCAAAAATAAACTTTTTTTCATATATTAATATTAATTTTTGCCCATTTTATCACGAAGGGTGCCAATAATTATGGACGGTATTATATATGTCAGTAATGAGTCATGTCTGAGCAGACTGAGGTGTTATTCCTCTTACACCACAGCAATTTACCAACAATTACAACTTTTCATTTATTACTGAACGACACGTCACACTTTTAACCCATTTATAGATCAATTTAATGTTCATGAGACGAGTTAGTTCCTGTTGTCACTTACGTTATAGCAGCTATAAACACTCGTTCCAGCTTCACCTCTGACTGTTACAAAGCACTGACACTGGAGACTCCTTCCATAAATGTTACATAAACACATTTCTCCTTACAGAAAACTTCATATCGATGATTACACTCATTTTTTTAATCAGTTTATCTCTATGGCGCATCCGCCATATAAACAAGTCCCTGTGAATGAACTGATAAAAGAGAGGTTGGTGAGAGAACGAGTGTTTATTGCAGTTATAACGTAAGTGAGAACAGGAACTAACTCGTCTCGTGGACGTTCCGCAACATTAAATCTAACTATAAACTGTTAAAATGCGCTACGTTTTGTACATTTATAAATGAAACAGTGTAATTGTTGGTAAATTGCTGTGGTATAAGCGGAATAACGAACTCCACACCGTGCTGTTTGCGTGTCGTGCCGCAACTCTTCCCCCCGGTGTGTATTATTTTGATATAACAGTACGATCTGGAGCGTGTTATTTCTTACATTTCTTCGACCAATAAGAACAGAGTGACTTTTAAAACTGTGTCGTGAGCGTTACTTTTTTAGTATGTTAGAATATTGTATCTTGAGTATATTGAGTTTTTAGGCATTTAGCCTTTAGCCATTAGTTAATTAATGCTAATGCTAATTAATTTACTCAACAGCAAGCTAATGCCGGATATATATTGAAAAATTCAGTATCTATCAGTGTGCTGTGTGAAGTAAGACCACTGTGTGACAGCTTGTTTGGTGCTAAACTGGTGGTTATAAACTTCTATGACTTGTAGCCTCATAACTGTTCCTTTACACCATTCCTTTAGGCTGTTCCTTTAGGCGGTTCCTTTAGGCTGTTCCTTTAACCTGTTCCTTTAGGTTATTCTTTTAAAACATTCCTTTAGGCTGTTCCTTTAAACTGTTCCTTTAGGCTGTTCCTTTAACCTGTTCCTGTAGGCTATTCTTTTAAAATATTCCTTTAGGCTGTTCCTTTAAACTGTTCCTTTAAACTGTTCCTTTAGGCTGTTCCTTTAGGCTGTTCCTTTAACCTGTTCTTTTAGGCTATTCTTTTAAAACATTCCTTTAGGCTGTTCCTTTAGGCTGTTCCTTTAAACTGTTCCTTTAGGCTGTTCCTTTAAACTGTTCCTTTAGGCTGTTCCTTTAGGCTGTTCCTGAATTCTACTTTTTTAGTTTAATTTAGAGCTTTTAACTTAATTGAGGATTGAAGTGTCATCACTTATTCCGAACACATTGCTTTACTCTCTTTACTCTCTCTCTCTCTCACACACACACACACACACACACACACGTACACACACACACACACACACACGCACACACAGGTCACTATGATATACTAGTGTAACACGTGGATGCGTGCGTGTGTAACCTGTACACAGTGAAGCGTGCAGTTCTGTCGATGCCGATGTGCAGCCAGTGAAGCCTGATTAATCGATTTTTCAGGTCCAGTGGGTACACACACACACACAGACACACAAACACACACACACAGACACACACACACAGACACACAGACATCTCTTTAGACATTTGTGACATGTGGAAGTTTTTGAGGATGAATAAACATCTGATGCTGCGTCTCTCTCACCGCTCCGACACAAAGCTGAACTCTATTACTGACACGGCACTGGAAACACAATGCCATCATCTGTCAATGTTTCTGTCTGTCTGTCTATATCTGTCCATCTGTCTGTCTGTCTATGTGTCTGCCTATATCTGTCTGTGTCTATATCTGTCTCTGTATCTGTCCATCTGTCTGTCTGTCAGTGTTTCTGTCTATCACTCTATATCTGTCCATCTGTCTGTCTGTCAGTGTTTCTGTCTATCACTCTATATCTGTCCATCTGTCTGTCTGTCAGTGTTTCTGTCTATCACTCTATATCTGTCCATCTGTCTGTCTGTCTATGTGTCTATGTGTCTGTGTCTATATCTGTCTGTCTGTCAGTGTTTCTGTCTGTCTGTCTATTTATCTGTTTGTGTTTCTCTTTACCTGTCTGTTGTGTCTTTCTTTCTTTCTTTCTTTCTTTCTGTATCTGTCTGTCTGTCCATGTGTCAGTGTGTCTATCTGTCTCTGTCTGTCTGTCTGTCAATGTTTCTGTCTGTCTGTCTATATCTGTCACTCTATATCTGTCCATCTGTCTGTCTGTCTGTCTGTCTATGTGTCTGCCTATATCTGTCTCTCTATATCTGTCTGTCACTGTGTCTGTCTCTCTGTCTATTTATCTGTTTATGTTTCTCTTTACCTGTCTGTTGTGTCTTTCTTTCTTTCTTTCTGTCTGTCTGTATCTGTCTGTCTTCTTTGGGAAACACTGAACAGAGTGTTTTTATTATTATTATTATTAATAGTGGTAGTAGTGTGCACACTGTGCATTGTATAAATGACAGTTTTGATGATTCATGTTTCTTTTCTCTGCTTTAGCCACATTTTGAAATCTTTGCGCAGTGCTAAGAGTCACACTGCAGTGAAGTGGTTTCCGATTAATGAGTGAATTATTTATTCTAATCATGTCATTAGTGCTGTAATATAGAGGACCACGGGTTAAACACAGGCTTGTGTGATGAGCTTATAATCAGCAACAGCTGTACAACAGCAGTGATATGGTTGAGTGCAAAAGTTTACACCCCCATGGTTTTTCAACAACGAATTCTCTACAAAAAAACAAAAACAAAACAAAAACAAATTCAAGATATTAAAAAAAAGACAATAATCCAATATATGATGAAGCCTCTCAGACTCAGAAGGCAATGTGTGACTGAATATGATACCTGAGAGGATATCAAAGATGTTCAGAGGATATGAAAGAGGTCAGAGGTGGTTATAAAGCCAAAAAGTCATTATACAAGTTAGAGAATATTTATATTACATTCAGAAATTACTATTACATTGGTGTCACATGTTGGTACGCTGGATAGTGTTCTCACCTCTCAGCTCCAGGTTCGATCCTGAGCTCCGGTTACTGTCTGTGTGGTTTCACATGTTCCCCCTGTGTCCATATGGGTTTCATATGGGTTCTTCAGTTTCCTTCCACCTACCAAAAACATGACAGTGGTTCGGATGTGTGTGAGTCTGTGTGTGTCCTTCTTCATGCCCAGTGTTCCCGGGATAGACTCTGAATCACAGATGACTCATTGATTTTCGCTGTGTGTCTGATTGCAGGTGCACGCTGCTGTGTGGCTGATCACCTGCGCTGTGTTTATCACATCAGTACAGCAGCTGTCTTTCTGTCTGTCTATCAGTGAGAGGAAATAAGTATTCATACACTTTTGTCTTTATAAAAGATGTTGCCATCAGTTGGGATAATTTCATTCAACAAATAGTAATCATGGTGAGGGTGAAGGAACTTCCTAAATTTCACAGCATTATTAAACAACACTGGAATGGAAAAAGCTACAGAATCACAGCAGAGACCTTAAACATCCCTGTCACTACAACTGGTTTGATAACATGCAGATGGAAAGGTTCATGGAACCACAACTAATCATCCCTGGACAGGTGAACCATGCAAGATTTCACAACACACTCTCAGACTAATGATAAGGAAGGTAAGAGAGAAGCCAGCAGTCACGCTGACTGAAAAGAGTTGCAGGACGACCTGAAAGCAGCAGGAACAAAAGTTACACAGAGCACAATAAGCAATGAACTGCACAGCTATCATCTCAGTTCCTACACCTCATGCTAAACTTCTCAGCTAAAAAGATGATATATGACTAAAAGCATTTAGACAAATTAGAAGTCTTTTGGAACAATACACTGAGCAGACAAAACAAAAATAGAACTCTTTGGCAATAATTCAGCTCTTGTTTGGTGAAAGAAGGATCATGTGCATGATTCCCTGAACACCAAGAACACCAAGGACACCACACCCACAGTGAAGTACAGAGGTGGGAGCATCATGAGACGATTCTCTGCAAACGGCACTGGGGCATTACACGTCATTGAAGGAAACATGAATGGAACGATGTATGGGGACATATCAGAGAAGAATTTAATCCAGGGTCATGGTTGAGCGTCAGCTGAGGATGCAGAGGAGGCGGGTCTAACCGGCAGGTAAGACGTAATGATTCTCACCTGTGCGTGAGTTTACTTATGTGTTTTGTTTGTCCTTTCAGGGAGAACATCGTGAACCTGAGAGAGTGGTGCAGAGCCGATGGAGCTTGCGCATAACTAACACACGCACACACACACACACACACACACACGCCTGGAGCATGAGCTTGGAAAGTGTTGGTGAAAGCCCAGAAATATTTGGACTGTGTTTTATTTTGTTTTTTTTCCTGTTGACTTATTGTGAGATCACTGAAGAGCGCTTCTTGGAACAACAAAGCGAGCCCTGAAGCTCCATCAAAGTCCACCTGTGTCCCGAGTCCTCCTTCCCTCCCACCTTCACACAAACGGGTTCTACATTCATCAACTAATAAAATGAATCTGGGCAGAAGATGAACATTACAACAAGACAATGACCCCAATATACAGGAAAAATAACTCCAGAAGGCCTCGCATGGCTCATCTCATCTCATCTCATCTCCTGACTTGAACCCGATGAAAATTTATGGAGGATTTTGAAATTGTGAGTCCATCAGTGCCAGCCCCGTAACCTTGGGGAATTGAAGATGATTTGCCAAGAGGAACAGGCCAAAACCGAACCACAGTGCTGCTAAAAGATAATTACTGTCTGAATACTTCTGTCCCTTCACTGTATCTGTCCCTTTCTATATCTACAGTAATGTCTGTCTCTCTTCGGACTCTCTTTGTATATCTATCTGTCTGTCTATATCTGTCTTTGTGTCTTTCCGTCTGTTTGTGCATCAGTCTTTCTGTCCATATCGCTCTATACTTGTCTGTCTCTGTCTGTCTGTTCATCTTTCCGTCAGCTGCAGTGAGAAAAATAACATTGTAAAATGGATGAAACACTAAACGAGCTCTGATTTTGGGTTGGATGAGAATAAGACTGACTTTTAGAGTCAATTACTGAGTAAACAAGAAGAGTTGATGATAACAGCACTGTGTGTGTGTGTGTGTTGAGCATCTCTGACCTCAATTAGCGGTGAACGAAAAGTGCAAATCCACAGAGAGGCTGAACATTCGCCGATGCGCAATGTTAAAACATCATGTGTCACTTTGTCAAATAATGAAGTTTGTTTTCATGAAAAAGATAAATGCTGTCAATAAAATGCTGACCAGGACTCACTGGGTTTCAGAAATCATTATCAGTTACTCCTAGCGATCGTTAGTAGTTCACGGAAAGTAAACCCGGTCTTACCATTCACGCAGAAGCGGATGTTCCCGTCTATCTTGGGCACCAGGACGACGTCGCTGGACCAGCGAACATGGTGCTTCCCAAACTACTTTTTTTTTTTTTTTCCCAAACACAGGAACTCGCGTCCACTTACTCCAATGTCAGCTCATAAAACCTCCACAGACTCTGTTCTATCTGGACTTCTTGAGAGAAGTTACTTTAAAGTTAGATATGACGATTTGCATTCTCTGTCAGGCTTCAGCTGAATGTGCTGATTTATGTAGATTGCTAATCCCATAGACTTACTTCTAACTAGCTGATTAGCTATCAAGCTATAGTAGCATAAAGCTAATCCACTCTGTTATTACAGAGTTTTTTAAAGATGTTCTTTTAAGAATTTTCAGGATGATGAATAATTCCACTTAAAACAATGATAAACCATGGGAGGAAATCTAGATTCAGTGAGCATCTGAATAATCTCCCTCTCTCACACCCCAACACACAAACAGCTGATAAATCCTATTAATGTTAATCTGATATGAGTCACAGTGGGACTTTCATTTAAAATTTTCACTTTGATCTGCATTTTCACTGCACTAAAAGCTGCTTCAGAAATAAAGTTGTTGTTATTGTCCTTGTTAATAATGTAAATGTTTTAAATGTAACTGTAACATTAACAAATAGCTGGTCTTGGCCTTTTCGAAGACGAACTGATCTCTCGCCAAGATACTCAGTGTTTGAACATTAAAATCTCTCTATCTCTCTCTCTCTCACACACACACACACACACACACAATAAGGCTCCAAATTAAACGTAATTAATCACTTAAAACTCATTAGATTTATTCACACATTCCATACAGCTCAGAGAGATAAACGCAGAGGATGGGAAATGATGAGCTGAGTTAAACGAGAGCTCTAAACATACAGATAGACAAACAAACAGACAGATAGAAAGAAAGTCCAACAGATTGAGGCAGATAGACGCATAAACAGAGAGTCAGACAGACAGAATGTTCATTCTGCAAGAGGTTTCCATCAATCTGTGAAATTCAAAAAGAAAACTATAAAATTTTAATTACTTACTTTGAATTTCGTCCAAAAAATAATCTCAATTTACCAAACCAGCACCTCTCAGAAACAAAAGCGGATTAGAGTCGAGTGTCGCCAGGGTTTGTTATCTCCACTCATAAACACTTAAACTGCTTTTAAAATTCACAGGAGTCTTTCACAGGGGTGTGTGTGTGTGTGTGTGTGTGTGTGTGTGTGTGTGGAGCTTAACTCTTGTGCAGAATGCTATACTCAGTAATGTTTTATATAACTCCCCGTGCCACAATTGTAGATTCTGTGGAACTCTAGTGAGGGGACGGGGAATGAGGGCTCTAAAGCCAGGCTTAAGCGTGGCATATGCAGCATGAGGACAGAAGATTTGCTCCATGAGATGCTGGAATGCTGCTGGGGCCACAATTCAATCCAAAGGGAAGGATGTCACCCAAATGGAGTGGAAAAGGACATTTCTGCAGGACACTGGATTCAAATCTACTAGCATAACCTTTTAACCTGTGAAAAATTGGCTAATCTGTAAATAAAATCAGTGGATTTTTTTTTTTTATTCCCAGAAACTGAAAGAGATGAGCACCAGCAGATATTTGTCCCAGTTCACACACCTCATCACCTTCACCCAGTGTTCTCCCTCCAGTGCTCCATCTTTAAGCAGCAGAGGAACGGGGAGAAGCCAGGCCAGGGGGACTGATTTCAAGACAGACGTCAGTGCCCAGCTCCAACAGGTGTCATGGAGCAGTTGTGGAAATGTGACCTAAGCTTGCTCAGGTTCAAGGATTGAAACCTTTGACATTGTTGCTCAGAGATACAACTGACCCATTGCAAAATGGTTCCCTTGAGATGTTCATACTCCACCTGGGGATGCAGGTTAAGCAGACAGGCTGCCTACTGTGGTTTGGGCCAGCCCCATGTTGCACATGACACACACATGAAGAGCTCCACAAACTCCTTGGGGTCATCTTGTGGAGCTGTCTTCATCAGGGTGACATGAGGCATGAGCAGGGAGGCCACAGCTGGAGTACTAGATGGCTGCACCAAGCCCTTGAGCACCTGTCAGACATCCTGCACTTGTACCAGAGCCTCGAAACACTGCTGATGTTTGGCTCTCAGGTTGAGGATGGCTTGGTGTTCAGCTTGGTGGCGACCGCAAAGACTGAGGCCTCCGCTGTGGCATCTCGTTCCTAACAGAAGAAGTAGGGGGTTTGTGGACCAGCGCAGCTTCACGTCAAATCAAATCAAATCACACTGTGGGGCCTTGTCATATTTGATTTCTGCTTTGTGTTTATTTATTTACATTAGGAAGTGAATATGATTAGATTGCTGCATTGTGTCCTCATTAGCGATGATCACAGTGTGTGGCGTCTGCTTTTCCTTGATGTCTTGATAAAACCGCGGTACGCACTTCGTCCTTCATCTCAGCATGCCGTCCCCGTCCCTGTTATCTCAAAGAAGCAGTTGGTGTCATTTTTTTGTCTGAGCTCAGAGTCAGCCAGCTGCTGATTTGATGATGTTGAACTGTACATTTGGCACAAAATTTCTGATATAGATTAAAGAAAGACGTGAAATGTGAAGACACGGGTTTGAATTATTTACCTTTAGACAGATAGATGAGCTACAAGGCTAATGACAGAAGTTTTAGCTGCCAGTTTAACATTGTGAAAATGAATCAA
>CM075016.1:24028695-24031195 GCA_037576675.1 Pangasius sanitwongsei | reverse complement strand
GTTGACGGTTTGCAGCTCGATTTATTTTGTCTTTTATGCAACCTAGAGCTTTGCCCATCAGGAGGCTTCATCTGTCCAACTTGGGGCTTTTTTCATTCAACCTCAGGCTTTTTCTTAGGAAACCTGTTCTGTCCTACAATTGGCCTTTTTGTACCAAATAGAAGGATTTTTTTGCCCAGTCTGGGGCTTTTCCAAGCAAGGGACTTTTTTTTTTTTAATCAAACCTGGGGAATCTTCTATGTGACCTAGAACTTTGCCCAGTGGGGGCTTTGTCTGTCTAACACGGGGCTTTTCTGTCAAACCTGAGGCTTCTTTAGGGAACCAGAGTCTTTTCTTGTCCAAACTGGGGATTCTTCTGTGCAACTTGAGGAAGCATTGTTCTGTCCAACAACTGGCCTTCTAATGCAACCTGGGACCAACAGAGGGCTTTGTTTGTGGGCTTTTCCCATCCAGTCTGGGACTTCCACTGTCCAACCTGCTGATCTTCTGTCCAACAGGGGGCTTCTTCTTCTTCTTCTTCTTCTTCTTCTTCTTCTTCTTCTTCTTCTTCTTCTTCTTCTTCTTCTTCTTCATCATCTGGAGCATCTTTCTTCCAGCATTCTTCTTCTCAAGCTTGAGGTTTCTTCTTCCCAAACTGGGGCTTCTTCTGTCCAATCAAGGGCTCCTTCCAACCAACACAGAGCTTTTTCTGCCCAACAGGAGGCAGAACCCAGGACTGTCTTAATCTCTTTACTTCTCTTTCTCTCCGTCTCTCTCTCTCTCTCACTGTGTGTTTGTCTCTCGCCCCTCAGACTTTGTTCTGTCCCTCAGCTGTCACTGATTAACTCAGTTATTTTAACTCTGATAGGAACACGCAGAGTCAGCATTATTACTTATTTAATTTATTTCAGTTAAAAATGTAACATGTTTAATTTAAATAAAATTAACTGGGACCTGAACAGAGGTTTTCTCTCGTTGTAATTCTCAACATCGCCTTATCTTAATTATTATTTATTATTTTTAAATTATTATTACAGGATGAAGTCCATCCACACATGCACCCATCCACACACACACACACACACACACCCATCCACACACACACACACACCAACACACACTGACAAACATTAATTACTAATAATGCAGACGTGGTCTCAGTGTGTGTGTGTGTGTGTGTGTGTGTGTGTGCATGCACATATGTGAGTGTGTGTGTGTGTGTGTGTGTGTGTGTGCGTGTTTGATCATTTACTTGTGATTGGGAAAACAGCAGCAGGACCTTGGAGCCGTGTGTTTATAACAGAGAGCAGAGGGAGATCACTGACATGGAGAAGGTACAGTGCTTTTATTGTTTTAATCTAAGAAAAAGAATTTAATATAATAAGAACGTAAATAAATATTTTTTAAACATTTTAGCAATTTGCGTGTTTGTCCTTGCAGCTTGTTTTTGGCAAATTGGTTTTATTACTGTAGCAATTTTTTTTTTAAGGAAAATGTTATTTATTTGGATATTTATTCACTCTACTTCACTCAAAGTTTAATTCTAAAATAAAATAAAATGTATTTTGTATCATTATAAAATCTCTTAGCCAGCATACATTTCTTTTTTAATCTAATACAAGATTTTATAAGATTATTTTATCATTGATTTTATGATTACATGCAGTATACAGTACATTATATCCTCAAATAATCACTGTACATGATTTTCAATTATTTAATCATTTTTAAATTATTTAAAGTTTGCATTTATTGGAAATGGAACAATCAGTAGCTTGTAAAATGTTTTATATGCTATTAAAAAACATTTTATTTAATTTTTAATAATGATCCACGTTGACGGTTTATGGCTCGATTTATTTTGTCGCGAATATGCAAAAACGTCAAATTACGAAAATTGAGTGCGACGGTTATAACGGACTAAAAACAAACCCTGAAATAATCATAACATAAAAATCATAATGTTAAAAAGCCTCATTAGTTACTATGAATAGTGAGGAGTACCGCAGTCTAAACTTCCTCCAGTTCACTTCTTTGAAAAATACATTTAAGATGAACTGATTAAGAGAATTTACTTTATATTGAATATTATTTCTAATTCTGTATCCAAAGTGGGTGATCGCTAATCTTTTTATTACATAATGCAACATTTCAAAGCTAACAATTAAGCTATTAAATTTTCAACAAACTGTTTTTAATTTTTATTCAGATTTTTAAATCAATACAATATGTTTCAGCTACTAAAAGAGAACTTGTTGTAGTAATTGACGCTGTTCCTAACAGAGTTAAAATACCTTTAAATACAGTGTGTGAGACATTTGGAAATGCAACAGAATGTGTTGTAATGTTGTGAAATGACATGTATGTGTCTCGACGACCAATCACTGACCACCACTGTTCTCAACGACCAATCACTGATCACCACTGTTCTCAACAACCAATCACTGATCACCACTGTTCCTCATGACCAATCACTGATCACCACTGTTCCTCATGACCAATCACTGATCACCACTGTTCC
>CM075016.1:23995537-24006455 GCA_037576675.1 Pangasius sanitwongsei | reverse complement strand
CGCACTACACACTTCTACACACTTCTACACGCACTACACACTTCTACACGCACTACACACTTCTACACGCACTACACGCTTCTACACACTTCTACACGCTTCTACACGCTTCTACACATTTCTACACGCTTCTACACGCACTACACACTTCTACACGCTTCTACACACTTCTACACGCTTCTACACGCTTCTACACGCTTCTACACGCTTCTACACGCACTACACACTTCTACACGCACTACACACTTCTACACGCTTCTACACACTTCTACACGCTTCTACACACTTCTACACATTTCTACACGCACTATGCATTTCTACATGCACTACACACTTCTACACGCACTACACACTTCTACACGCACTACACACTTCTACACGCACTACACGCTTCTACACAATTCTACACGCTTCTACACACTTCTACACGCACTACACACACTACGCATTTCTACACGCACTACGCACTTCTACACAATGCTTCACTATATAGTGCACATTAACCACAAGATCAGAGTGTGTATATGAGTGGATGCTGTAACAGGGAGTTGAAAGTGAAGCCAAACTGGCTCTGAGGCCCTCTAGTGGTTGGCTGCAGTATAACTTTTAACTCCGCCCATTTCCATGTTAGCCAATGAAACTCAAGCTAAAAATCCATTTTAAGTTACATTTCCACAAATTATTTTCGTTAACAGTGTTCTGTCGTGACCCGGATATCTCCCCCGAAATATTTTAATTACGATAAATACATTTTATAGGAGTTAAAAGACACACACACACACACACACACTCTCTCTTTCCAACACCTGAAGCTCTGGACAGTTCCGTATTAAACCATGTCCAGTGACGGCACAACCCCAGGCAGCTGACCCTCGCTACACCTCAGAAGCATTTATGACCCGGATGACCTTCGCTAGCACTCGGAGCAGCCTGGCGAGGTTCGCCGCTCTCTCGTTTATAAACGAACCGCACCGACAGAACGAGTGCAGAATAAAAGAGCGCTCCTCCACTCAGATGTGTAACTTACTGCAGGTGTCAGAGCGAGAGGAACATCACGGAGAGCTGAGACTGTTTTCATTAAAAAGTAGTTTGTGTCGAGTGTAAAAGTTTATATTTTCAGTCAGTACATTACATTAGCTACTTTTACTCGCTAGCAAACAGGAGCTCCGGCAGTCGTGACTCAAGGCTCACAAGGCTCTTAAATTCACTGTACCTGTGAACACGACACCGCTACAGCTTAGCATTTTACATATTAACTGTGAACAACAACTATAAATACTTCACAACAACACACAACTCTACACCAGCACCTGACACACACCACACAAACAGAAACATTTCACACACTTTTCATAAACACCTGACACACACCACACACAAACACCACACAAACACCTTATGAACACCACACAAACACAACAAACACCTTACACACGCAAACACCACATACACACGCAAACACCACATACACATGCACACCACACAAACATTTCACAAACACCACCACACAACTTGCAAATACTTCACAACAGCACACCACTCCACACTAACTCCTTACAAACACCACACAAACAGAAACATTTCACAAACTTTTCATAAACAACAAAACACACACAACACATGAAAGCAGTGCACCCAAACACAACAAACACCTTAGAGAACCACAAAAACATTTCACAAACACCTTACACACAAACACCACACATATATTCAACAAACACCTGACAAACAACTTGCAAATACTTCAAAACAACACTCCACACCAACACTCTCAGTCTTCAGGGCTCTGTAATGTTTTAATAGATTTTTAAGGGTTATTTCTTTTTTACACGTAATGCTACGCTACAAAATATACAATAAAAGCACAGAGAAGCTGCACTTGTCAATCAAAAGCACAACTACAGAGCTGAAAGTTCTATTTGAGTAAAATGAACTGCTATAATTAACACTTATTCACAAAATGGCGACTCGCATTTCAACCAATAAAACACAGTCACTGATCCCTTATTCACCGTATCGGTCACGTGAAGACGTCGTGTTTATAGCTGATACGCTTAACAATTAATCTGCTTAAACATTTTAATGCATTTTAAACTATTTCATGCGCATACCACTGAGAGAAAGGAACAAAACCCAGAACAACTGAAAGCAAACATTGGGAGATTAAATGAATAAAAATAAACGAAGTGCGCTTATTTTCTGTCACGTTCAGAGCAGCGAGACGAGCTGACGAGGTTTTTTTTCTGACCCGGAGTTCACCCTGGATTTGAAACACATGTTGGGTTTGCGCTGCCGCTCGGCCGTGTTGACTTTTATTTACTCCTCCACCTTCAGCAGACATGTGAGATGTTGACCTTCCTTTCCTGTTGGAGATGATTATTAGTATTATTCCGGGCCTCGGCTCTGTTTTCCCTCCCTGCAGGTCTCCGTTTGGGCGGCGGCGGATCAAAGCAGTGCCCCCTGCAGGCCTGGAGATGGAGGCAGATTAAATCTGGGCCTTGCGGGGAAAATAAACCTCCTGCGCTGGGATTATTTCTGTAACTGGACCATCAAAGCGAGCGGGCGATGTGAGCATGTCGTGAACAGTGGCGTGTTTTTCAGGTCAAAGTGTCGCGGTGTGGACGTGGAGGAGAGCTCTGTGTGTGTGGAAGGAATGTTGGGTTGGGGAGAGTCTTCGTGGTGAAAGATTGATCTAAAACACACACGTTCATGTTTGATGCACACTTCATCTTTATTTTCTTTCTCTTTGATCTGAAAATGTCAAACACGTCAAACGTGTGCGTGGATGTCACCGTAGGGTCCAAAAAAGATCGGAGTGAACCACGTAGAACTGTCTATCTCATCAGTTTATTCAGCAAACAGGACATTCTTCCATCATTTGACTCGTTATTGATGAGGTTAGATGAGGGATTGTAAGCGGGTGTATTCAAACACTCAGCAGATGTTAAACATTAAGTGCAGATGTTGCCTATTGAGTTAAACATCCAGGAAATTTATTTTTTTTTAAAATATTGACTTTTGGAACCTGCTTGAGCAGAAAATGAACATAACACAAGTAACACACTGAATATAGCGCTACTGTCAGAGCTGCTGTTTTAGAAAATTAATCAACAGCTTCTGACCAATCACAATCCAGAACTCAGCAGCGCTGTGTTTGGAGGAGATTAAATGTTATTACATTTTCCAGATGACCACAGAGTTATTCTGTCCATCTGTTCACTCTCTCTCTCTCTCTCTCTCTCTCTCTCTGTGTGTGTGTGTGTGGGTGTTTTGTTCCTGGTTTACAGCCACTGTTCTCCCACTCTGTTTTCTGTCTCATTTGTTTTCATTGTTCATCTCTTCCTGCTTTCTGGATGAAGTTCCCCTTTAAGTGAATGAGTGAGAGGGGCAGCTGCGGTGAGAAATATGCCCCGTGGGGCAGTAAAGCGAGGGGCGTGGCTCTACAGACACATTACAATGAGAAAGAATCAGCTGTAAAAAATGTTTATGTTTCTTCTGTAAGTCTCTGTGCTGTGGTCACGCTGGTGTTTTGTTCACTCAAACACACCGAATTTAATCCAGCTCAGGGGGCAAATACTTCCAGCATGCAGGGCAGAAGGGGTGTCAGTGAGCAGTGCAGTGGAATTAGCCATCTGGTAGCTGTGGGTCGTTCATTTCCACAAAACATTTCTTTAATTTTTTAATTTAATTGTATTCCAGATTTTTTTGCCTTTTACTGCTGTGGCTTTCATTTCTGCAGCTGAAATGTCACGTTTCTGAAATTCCACCAAACATCACGCCTTCAAGCACCTGCACCATCATTACATCATTACTGACAGGAAGAGAGACTGAGTGATAGATAGATAGATAGATAGATAGATAGATAGACAGACAGCTGTGAGCAGTAAATATTGTATCTTCTGTATAAAGCCAATGTAATGAGCAGAAACTCAGCGAGGTCACATTCTCCATCAGGCTTTCATCTCTCTCTCTCTCTCTCTCTCTCTCTCTCTCTCTGTCTCTTTCCCTCTTTCTCTCTCTGTCTCTCTCTCAGATACAGATTCAGATTCAAGTAACTTAAAAGGCTTTACATTGCCAAAGCATTGGTAACATTAAATTACAGATATACACATTTACACACAATTAAATAAATAAACACAGTGATTTGTTTTATCACCCAAATGTTTGGGAGCATGTTGTGCATATTTACGGTGTCAGTGTTGTTGTGCATGTTTACAGTGTTGTTGTTGTGTGTGTTACAGTGTTGTTGTTGTGTGTGTTTGCAGTGTTGGTGTTGTGTGTGTTTGCAGTGTTGTTGTTGTTGTGCATGTTTACAATGTTGGTGTTGTTGTGTGTGTTACAGTGTTGGTGTTGTGTGTGTTTGCAGTGTTGTTGTTGTTGTGCATGTTTGCAGTGTTGGTGTTGTGCATGTCTACAATGTTGGTATTATTGTGTGTGTTACAGTGTTGGTGCTGTTGAACATGATTATGGTGTTGGTGTTGTGCGTGTTTGCAGTGTTGGTGTTGTGCGTGTTTGCAGTGTTGGTGGTGTTGTGTGGTTTGTGGTCCTGTTCCACTGCTTTCTCTTTTGTCGTGACAGGATTTCACAAAGCTGGCAGCAGGTCTGAGCTTGCTGAGGTTTCTCCGAGCAGCTGTGGGAGTTTGTTCTTGTTGGGCATCAGACTGAAGTCTTTTTCATGGGCTGTGAAGTGGGAAAAATATTTCCCTAATTTGTGTATAATGAGGGCATTAGGGCAAAAAGTGCAGATCTGTTTCCACTTCATGTTGTGTGCAGTGGGGCACAGCCGGTTTTCTCTTGGTAGCCAGGTCTGTCTGTATCTGTGTCTGTGTCTGTATCTGTGTCCGTATCTGTGTCTGTGTTTGTGTCTGTATCTGTGTCTGTGTTTGTGTCTGTATCTGTATCTGTTTGTATCTGTATCTGTGCCTGTATCTGTGTCTGTATCTGTGTCTGTGTTTGTGTCTGTATCTGTGTCTGTGTTTGTGTCTATATCTGTCTGTATCTGTGGCTGTGTTTGTGTCTATATCTGTCTGTATCTGTGGCTGTGTCCGTATCTGTGGCTGTATCTGTGTTTGTGTCTATATCTGTCTGTATCTGTATCTGTGTCCGTATCTGTGTCTGTATCTGTATCTGTGTCCGTATCTGTGTCTGTATCTGTGTCTGTATCTGTATCTGTGTCTGTATCTGTGTCTGTATCTGTGTTTGTGTCTATATCTGTCTGTATCTGTATCTGTGTCTGTATCTGTATCTGTGTCCGTATCTGTGTCTGTATCTGTGTCTGTATCTGTATCTGTGTCCGTATCTGTGTCTGTATCTGTGTTTGTGTCTATATCTGTCTGTATCTGTATCTGTGTCCATATCTGTGTCTGTATCTGTGTCTGTATCTGTGTCCGTATCTGTGTCTGTATCTG
This sequence comes from Pangasius sanitwongsei, assembly GCA_037576675.1. Taxonomy (NCBI): domain Eukaryota; kingdom Metazoa; phylum Chordata; class Actinopteri; order Siluriformes; family Pangasiidae; genus Pangasius; species Pangasius sanitwongsei. Next base: position 24,001,047 of record CM075016.1, on the reverse strand, counting down.
TGTCTGTGTTTGTGTCTGTATCTGTGTCTGTGTTTGTGTCTGTATCTGTCTGTATCTGTGTCTGTGTTTGTGTCTATATCTGTCTGTATCTGTGGCTGTGTTTGTGTCTATATCTGTCTGTATCTGTGGCTGTGTCCATATCTGTGGCTGTATCTGTGTTTGTGTCTATATCTGTCCGTATCTGTGTCTGTGTTTGTGTCTGTATCTGTCTGTATCTGTGGCTGTGTCCGTATCTGTGGCTGTATCTGTGTTTGTGTCTGTATCTGTGTCCATATCTGTGTCTGTATCTGTGTCTGTATCTGTGTCTGTGTTTGTGTCTGTATCTGTGTCTGTGTTTGTGTCTGTATCTGTGTCTGTGTTTGTGTCTGTATCTGTCTGTATCTGTGTCTGTGTTTGTGTCTATATCTGTCTGTATCTGTGGCTGTGTTTGTGTCTATATCTGTCTGTATCTGTGTCTGTGTCCGTATCTGTGTCTGTATCTGTGTTTGTGTCTGTATCTGTCTGTGTTTGTGTCTGTATCTGTGTCCGTATCTCTGTCTGTATCTGTGTCTGTATCTGTCTGTATCTGTGCCTGTGTCTGTCTGTATGTGTCAGTGTTTGTGTCCGTATCTGTGTCTGTATCTATATCTGTGTCTGTATCTTTGTCCGTATCTGTATCTGTGTTTGTGTCTGTATCTATATCTGTGTCTGTATCTGTTTGTGTCTGTATCTTTGTCCGTATCTGTATCTGTGTCTGTATCTGTATCTGTCAGCATCTGTGTCTGTATCTGTATGTGTGTCAGCATCTGTGTCTGTATCTGTGTCTGTATCTGTGTCTCCGTCTGTCTGTACCTGTGTCTCCATCTGTGTCTGTATCTGTCTCCATCTGTATCGGTGTCTCTGTCTGTATCTGTGTCTGTATCTGTATCTGTGTCAGCATCTGTGTCTGTATCTGTGTTTGTGTCTGTATCTTTGTCCGTATCTGTATCTGTGTTTGGGTCTGTATCTGTGTCTGTATCTGTGTCTCCGTCTGTCTGTACCTATGTCTCCATCTGTGTCTGTATCTGTCTCCGTCTGTCTGTACCTGTGTCTCCATCTGTGTCTGTATCTGTCTCTGTCTGTATCTGTGTCTGTGTCAGCATCTGTGTCCGTATCTGTATCTGTGTCTCCGTCTGTCTGTACCTGTGTCTCCATCTGGGTCTGTATCGGTGTCTCTGTCTGTATCTGTGTCTGTCTGTCTCTGTGGCTGTGATCACCGAGTCTGTACATGGTCAGGACTTTTGCTGCTCAGGTATTCTGCCAGTTTCTATTCTCTGTTTAGGGACAGATATCACTCTAGTTTACTTTGTTGAGCTGTTGCTTCTATCCAGTGTTTTAGATATTTTTCTTTTGGTGTTTTAATGAATCGATTTGGTCTATCTGGGGTTTGGCTGGACATGTTGTGGATTGTAAAGTCAGCTCTGAGTGTCATGTAAAGGAGGCAAAGATGGCAAGTGCAGACTTTTATTGTGCATGGTGTAAAATAAGCAACTACAATGGTGAGTAAACACAAAACAACAGAACATACAGACTGTGGGCAAGACTGTGGCAGGCAAAGTGACAACAAACACAACAGCAACAGAAGCTTGACAAACAGACACAGAACAACTTGAACTTAAATAGTGGTGCTCATTTGGGTGAAACAAGAAACAGGTGTGAGTGAACAGTGGACCATGTGATGTGGTCATGTGACATGCAGTGGCTGATGGGTACTGTAGTTCAGTGCCCTTTATGCGCTAACCTGGCCGAGGAGCTTCTCTCTGGGGTTAGCTCTTGGTATCTTAGGGCTTTGTGATGGAGGGACTCTGTATCACTATGGAATTTAATGGCTCTTTTTTGTATTTTAATTATTAGTGGGTACAGTCTCAATCCTGCTGTGCAGGCATTATTTGGAGTTTTTTGTTCATAGTCTCTGTTGGGTTTTTGTCCCATTTAGTGAGCTCTTGGTTTGTGAGCAGACCCCAGACCTCACATCCAGCACTGATTGAATTATTTTTAGCCAGATTCTGACTGGGATGTCGATTTTGCTATTTTTCTTAATAGCGTAAAAAGCACTTCGTCTTCATGCTTCTTCTCTCAGGTCGTTCACAGCTTTACTGAAGTTTCCCATGTTGTTGATGTTTATACTGAGGTGTGTGTAGTTCTGAGTGTGTTCAAAGGGCGTGTTATCTAATGTGAAGTTATGATGTTGGTCTTGGCAACTGTGTCTTTTTCAAAATATCATTATTTTACTCTTTTTTGGAGGTAACTGACAGAGCCCATGTGTTACAGAAGGTGTGCAGGAGGTCTAGATGTTGCTGTAGACCTTCTTTTGTGGGTGACAGCAGCACCAGATCATCTGCAAACCAGAGGCATTGACTTCAGAGTCTAGTAGAGGAAGACCGCGTGCTGCAGACTGTTCCAGAGCTCTTACTAGTTTATTGATGTATATATTGAATAGCGCAGGACTTTTTCTCTCTGTCTATCTCTCCCTCTCTCTCTCTCTGTCTCTCTCTCCCTCTGTCTCTCTCTCTCTCTCTCTCTGTCTCACTCTCGGACACACTGCACCTTGTTTTGCTACAGAACTAAATGGAATAAAAGAGCTGATTGTCTCGAGAACAACTTCATCACAAAGTGCAAAAGTGTAAGACGTGACCCTGGACAATGATATAAATATCTCAACTGTTAGGAAAGAAGCCAAAGAAATAAATGTGTTTTAAGTTGTGATTTGAAAGTCAAAAAAGAGGGAGGCAGTGTATTTATATATTCAATCCTTGCATACTGTAAAAGTACAGTAGTCCAACTGTGAGAGCTGAAAAAATGAAAACCACATTACAGTACGCAATAACACTTTTAGATTAGATTCAACTTTATTGTCATTGTGCAGAGTACAGAGCTAATGAAATGCTGCATCTAACCAGAAATACAAATAGCAATATGTCTATATACAAGGTGCACTGTACAGAGATATGAGGTGTATATATATATCTGGTAGAGAAAGTAGAGACCAGCTGAGTGCAAATCTAGAAGGTGCATGTAGTAATTAGTCAATAAAGTGAGGCATGCTCTGAATGAGGTGTAAGTTACCATGGTAGTGCAAATGACAAGATGTTGTACAACTGCACAATCAATGAGAGAATCATTCTGCTGCAGGGAAAATTCCCTCTGCTGTGCCGGATCCCGCCTTGACAACACGCCACACCGATGTCACCACAGGCCAGTTCCACTGCCTGTAAGAGATTTTCCCTGGTATATGGGTTTCAGTCATGGATCTTCCACCACCACGCAGAGGAAAACTTCTACTGGGTTGAGGAAAGGGCTGCATGGTGGAAGGCAAAACCAGTCGCGTATCCGGACGCTGACATTGTCCCAAACCACAACACAGACACGACGCACTGCCTGCTGATGATCCTGCTGCTCACGCTCAAACTAAACATCTTGAAGATCACCCAAGAAGATGTTCAGTGTTATATGGCTCCAGGGTTGAATGACGATGGAGAACCCCATGGTTATGTCTGGCTGCACCACGCTGGCCAGGGACTTCCACATTGGCATATTGGCCAATATGTTCCTGCCTCTCCTTCTCCTCTTCACCAGATTGAAGCCTGCTTCATCTACAGAAATGCATTCATGTGGCTTTTCCATGGAATCCAATTCAAACACTCTCTCTATATAAAAACAGATACAGTAAATAAGTCGTTTAGTCAGTGATACAGAAAGACAGACTTCTCCAATAGTGTATTTGTACATACACTACAGTACAGTGCAGTTTACAGCAACAGTAGGCTAGTAGCCCAGAACTGTACTGTAAGCATCGGAGCTGAAAGTGTCTGAGTGTATGCTTACTTGCACATACTGATATCGCTGATCTTTCTGAGTTGTGCTGAAAGGGTACTCTGTACACTTGCTACTTCATGCGTACCCTGTTGCGTTGAGGATACCATCTGTGGTAGAAAGGGTGACACTGTTGATTTCTTCAAAGTTTACATTGTCTTCAATGTAACTCTCTAACCTTAACCCTAACCCTGCTTGCACTCTGAACACAATGTACATTGTCCTTAACCATTACGTGACAATTAGAATACCTGACAATCCCTCTCTCTCTCTCTCTCTGTCGAGCTACACATGCTACTCCTGATATCCCAGTGATCCTGACCCCTTCTGCTCTCCGGACCTGCCTGATCCATCCTGATGCCCTACATCTGCTTGGAGTTCTCATCACTTGGAAATTACTCACTGCGGCTGAAGATGACCTCCGACACGCACAGCCTGAAGATCACCATGAGATTACTGAAGATGGTTCCACTTAGAAACCATGAAGATGCCTTTGGACTGCAATTGATACAAACAGTTTTACACTCAGGTCTCCGTCAGTGAACAGCTGATAACTTCAACAAAACAGACTTCGTGTGAAAACTGTGATGAATTTCCTGGTTACACAACTGCACTATTTGTCCATATAGTCCACAGTTATAGAAGGGATTTATTTATAATCGCACTATCTGTTGCACCCAGATGAGGATGGGTTCCTTTTTGAGTCTGGTTCCTCTCAAGGTTTCTTCCTCATATTGTCTCAGGGAGTTTTTCCTCACCACCGTCACCTCTGACTCACTCATTAGGGACAAACTTATAAGTTTAAAATTTATACTCTGAGTTTATATATATCTGTAAAGCTGCTTTGTGACAATTACCACATTAACAATGAGAGCGAACAAATCAGTCCTTAAACTCTCATGTACCAATATATACATACATTAGAAATAGTAATGGATATTACTTCTATACGTAAAATGTTGTATGATAAGAAAGGTTTTATTTTTCCTCAGTCCCCTTTCTACTGACAAAGTGATGTACTGAATCAAACAGTAAACTTTCAAAATTTCAATAAAAAAAAAATCAAAACACTACATGCAAAATTCTGTTATTTGTTAAATTGTCAGTTGCCACTCGGTACACAACACTGGAACCGCAAATCTCCTCACTGTTTACACAGCTATCAATTACAACAGCTATAAAAGGGGAAAAGAAAAAAGCGCTGGTGCGAGAGTGATGTGAGCAACACCCACGTTTCAGGACGGAGTTCCTTCCACCATGTTCTCCTTTCCTGAATCAAGCTGAGGAGTTCTTCTCCTCTTGGAGATGGAAAGTGTAAGATCACAACCCTTACAGCCCAGTGAGTCTTCTTCAAGCAGTGGAAGAGGCAGAAGCATGGATTCAACAGTCAATGCGTTTTTTTCCCATGATGCATGGCTCATGAGAATATACTCTGTGATGTAGATGAAATTCTATATCTGAAATTCTATATCTATCTATCTATCTATCTATCTATCTATCTATCTATCAGTCTATCTACAGTTCTGTGCAAAAGTCTCAGGTACGTGCAAAGAAATGCTGTAGAACAAAGACGCCTTCAAAGATAATGAAATTAAATGTTTCTACATTAAATAAACCCTATAAAGAGCAGTAAACAGTAATAAATGAAACAGAGTCAGTATTTAATGTGACGATCCTTC
>CM075016.1:23979624-23989944 GCA_037576675.1 Pangasius sanitwongsei | reverse complement strand
GATAGGGAGAGGTGGAGAGTGATGATTCGCTGTGGCGACCCCTGAAGGGAAAAGCCGAAAGAAGAAGAAGAAGAAGATGTATTGTTTGTGACTTTATTGTTATATTCTTTGTCTTATTTTTACGTATTATTATTATTATTATTATTATTGTTGTTATTTATTTACTTATTTATTGGGAAAGTTTAATTGTTCCCCATGCAGATGGACAACCAAAAGGTACTCAAGGGTTCTAGATTTAATGCTTTTTCTAAGACACTCATTTATTTATTTATTTATTTAGTTAGTTAGTTAGTTAGTTATGTAACTAGCTTTGGCTGGTTTTCTCACTGACCCCAGGTTAGCTCATTTTATAATGCAGCATAAAAAAACATATACATTTGAAAACTATACATTATGTACTATTTTAATTATTATTATTATTATTAAAAAAAATCCACTAATCCGCAGTGTAACAGTTACAGTGCTTTTAAAAGGGTCTTGGTTGCCATGGATACACACCGGACCTAAGCGCGTGCTGAGCTGTAAGTAATATGCAGTTAGCTCAGTATTGTTCTGTTTGTTTATTTATTTAATTTTTTTTTATGTAGCAAAAGGGTCCATAAGAAGGATTTTCTCGCAACCTGGCAACACAGCAGCGCGCGCGAGATGCGCGTCATTGCATCATCATCACCACCATCATCTTCATCTTCATCCTCCTCATCCCTGATGCAGCATCACTCTGCGCTATAGCACAACAGCGCGCGAGCCGCGCTCATGGCCGTGTATGCGTTATAGGATATAATAATAATTATTTATTATTTTTTTATTCCATGATGCGTAAGCGGAAATGATCCTGACCTGAGTGCCACCTGCGCGCGGATGCTCTCTCTCTCTCTCTCTCTCTCTCTCTGAGCTGAATTAGAGAGCACCAACACCCACAGAGGTAAGCTCAGATGCCTCCAAAACACAACACACACACACACACACACAATAATACAGATGTTTTGCTTTGATGTTCCTATTTGTAGGAAGGATGCAGATGTTTCGCAGATGTTTCTCAGTGTGTATGTGTGTGTGTGAGATATGATTATAGCTATGTTTATTTTTTTACATTTAATATTTTTCAGATTAGAGATGCATGAGCTGCTGTAATAGAATAACTGCGACTTCTGCTTTAAGAGCAAACTCTCCTGGGACTGTGCGTGCGTGTGCGTGTGCGTGCGTGTGTGTGTGTGTGTGTGTGTTTGGGTTGACATTAATGTCGGGTTAGAGATGCAGGAGTCATTTCACAGTGTTGTGTGGTCTAATACAACACTAACACACGGTGAATCAGCAGACAAAATAAACACGTTTATTTGTTTGTTTCTTTATTTATTTATTTATTTTTGTTTAAAATCAGATTTCCACATCGAATAACCCAAATACAGCCATGAGACCTGATTGGACGTAATCTGTTTATTCATGCACAGTGTTATGCTGCTGTTCCTCAGCCTGGTTGTTGTTGTTGCTGTTGTTGTTGTTGTTGTTGTTTAGATGCACACTAATTGAATTAATGCATTCGGTAATTATATAATTCATTAAGGAATTATTGAGTAAAATCCTGCATGCATGGCTGTAGGCAGGATTGATATTTCAGTGAGGTCCACGCTGCAGAAATGTGATCCGCTTCATGTTTACTGTCCCACAATGCCGGATGTGTAGCAGACCGACCGCTCGGTTCTGATCTCCGTTGTGTTCATGAGTGTAAAGCTCACACTTCCACATGATACGCTGAGATTTTTATCTGTAAGGCAGCGATATGATACTTGACAGTACAACAGAATCTGCTGCGATACGATACAGTATGATACAATACGATATGATACAATACAGTATGATACGATATGGTATGATACAATACAGTATGATACGATATGGTATGATATGAATATGATACAATACGATACAATACAGAATGATACGATATGATATGAATATGATACAATACGACACAATACAATATGATACAATACAGTATGATACGATACAATATGACAATACAATATGATTTGAATATGATACGATGTGATACGATACGATATGATACAATACAATATGACACAATACAGTATGATACGATACAATATGATACGATACAATACAATATGATACAATATGATACAGTATGATACAATGCAATATAATATACAATACGATACAATATGATATGATACGATATACGATATGTTTTATAGTTTTCTGTGTAGTGAGCTGCTCTCCGCCACTACATTAGCAGGACGTCACTGTTTCTGTACTGAATCTGACAGCTGGAGAATCTAAACTCTAAAAGCTAAACTCTTCTGAAAATACCAAGGTCTGAACCTCGGTGTCCTCATAGCTACGACCATGACGAGCATGCACGGTAAATAAATAAACACTCTTTTAAAAAAAGAAAGGGTACTAAACTGCACTTTTCCCTGTCACTGGGGTGGAACTTTAATGCAGTGTACCTCTAACAGCTAAGTAAAGGTACTAGACCGGTCCTTAAAGTCCACTTGTGAGCCTTAAATCATTTTAAATGTAAACACTAAAGGTGTAAAGGTGCAGAAGGTGTAGACTCGCAGGTTTCACACCAGCGATACGGAAAAGAAGCGTTTAGTGTAATGTCTTCTTCTCTTCTGCCACCATGAGCTATCTGTCCATCTGTGTATTCTAATGAGTCGCTTTATCATCAGTGAGTGAAAGATCACCTCTAAGTTATTCATGCGTGAGATTCCACACACACACGTCCTCTTTTGATGCTCATAGTGAAAGCTGCGAGTGCTGAATAGAGAGAGAGAGTGTGTGTGTGTGTGTGTGTGTGAGCTCATCGTATCAATATCATGATAAATTATATCACGTGATTACAAACTCTGACTGGAAGCAGCTGATCCAATCAGATCGCAGTAATGACCTTATCAGTAAAATGATTCAAATAAAATAATACAATACATTAAATAAATAAAATATTTTGTTTTCGGGTATCGTGGTGTGATATTTCCGTCACATCAAACATCCCTATATTCATTTTAAACCATTAAAAATATATTGTTTTAAAAGATTTATCTGTACAGAAGAATGTTAAACACCTCTACACTGGAACTAAAAAAGACCGGGTCAATAAATATGCATGAATATGCTAATTTGGACACGCCCACATGTCCTCCTGCTATCACTAATAAGCTAGTATTACTAGTATTAGCTAACACGAGTTAGCTGGTTAGAAAGACTAGCTGACATTAATCACAGAGTCTTGATTTGCACAGAAGACCAGCAGAACATTTCCTGTATTAGTTTAGCATTATTATTTTTCTTCTTTATGGATAAACGCTAATCAGATACTGTTGATAAATTAGCCATTCTCAATCATTCGTTCCCGGATTCCCACATGGAAACTAAATTTCCGCCGGTATTAAAGCGTCAGTACGTGACTGTGGTCACTGAGGACGTAATGCACAACAGGAAGCAGTGATTAGCGTGGTGTTTAGCCGAGATTGACCCAGAATAGAGAGTCTGTGTGCAGGTGTATTGTTGAAAGCTGATTTGTAATCAGGAGTGACTCAGCTGCGGGTGATGCACGTCACTGACGCCGCGTCCACACACTCTAATGCGATCAAGGGATTTATGCAGCTGATGGAAGCACAGTGAGTCATGACTCACTTTATTGAATCGATTTGTACAAATCACCCATTTAAGTGAACTGGACTTTAAGAAAGTTTGATTATTTTGGCTCAGTGTCAGGCTACCAGAAGAGGTTCTGTAGAGCTGTGTCAGACTAAGAACCGTTTTTGGTTCCCTAAAGAAACGTTCCCATTTGACTGACGGATCTTTAGCCATTTCTGTATTTCAGAAAATCAGAAATAAAATTCCAACCATAAATCATGCAGAAGAATCTTCTGTAGTGGAAAATGATTCGGTTTATTGTGTGAATCATGGACTGAAAAGTTCTTTAGGGAACCAATAATGGTTCTTCTCTAACACAGCTCTAAAGAACCTTTTCTGGAACCTTTAAGAGTACACGCCTATGTAGATCCATGAGTCCACATTGTATCCTGATTCTGTGAGTGCTGAATCAAATATATTAAAAGTATGATTCACTTAAATGAATCACTAAAGTGAGTCATGACTCGTCATGAATCCAGAATAAGGAAGGCCTTTGAATCTGTAACAAGCAGCAGTACAGCAGTGGTTCCCTTTTCAGTCCATCATTCCACCAAGCTGTATTAACTATACCTCGCAGCTGTCAGTCATCATCCAGGCCACGCCCCCTGAAATTTACAGGACGCTGTGTTTAAAGCAAGGACCAGAACACATCGGTATCAAACGCAGGCATGAGGAGACGTCACGTTTCAGGAGCTGAGGCGTTATTTGTGTACTGAGCTGCAGTTTTTCTTTCAGGAAATGGCTGTCTAATTAAATTTGCTGTTAGAGCTCACTTTGTTATGTTCCATCAGCAGCAGCGTCTCGGCTCAGGGGCAGAATGAAGAGCGGCAGAAAAAAGTCTTTATGTGCTAACAGGAATGCATGGAAAGAGAGGTTTCTTGCTCTGTTTAGCTTCATGTGTGGAGTTTTAGTGGATGGGTTTGCTGTTTGATCAACCATGAAAAGGCAGAGGATCAAAATCAAAGAAGAAGAGGATGTAGCACCGGAAGAGGAGGAAGACGAGAACATTTTCTTCTTAGAGATTCCTAAAATCCTATAAATCCTACTGATCATTTAATGTAGTGTCCTGACGCCTTAGCACTGGGTGTGACAACTTCCTGTTTTACACCAAATCAGTTTTAAATGCTTGGCTTGGATCAAGCATTAATCCAGACAAAAAGATTTTCCTTTTCCTTTATAGATATGAAAAGCTGGAAGGCTCATTTGGGATAATGTTTGAATGGTGTGGGGAAAAACTTCTACTTAAAAATTGCACTCCAACAGCCAACAAAGTATTTATTGGATTTACAAGCGAGAAACTCAGGATTCTGGATGATACACAAGTGAAATTTCAACTTTTCTGGGAGTGAAAATGAGTGAAATGATCACTAAGTGTAATTAATGTGAAAAACCCCGTCTCCGAAGCTTTAATAAAGAAAGATGTGGCAACCTCTGAGACGTGAACTACACTCGTGTGACTGAAATTTGACTTAAGCAGTCGCGCACACCTGAGTCTGAATATGAGGAACTTTCCCCATGGAAATATTGACATAACTTTTGGACTTTTTGAAACAATTTGAAACAATTGAACAGCCTTAAAACAAAAAATATATATAACTGAGTTTTAGTTCATTTTTGCAAGAAACGTTTAATACAGCAAAAATAAAAAGCCTCTCTATATTAGTGCATCGTTTAGATTATCAACGAAGATATTCTCCAAAAATATTAGCTTCTCGGTAACATGACAAGCTGAGTTTTTTGTCTTATTGACTTAAAGAGAGAAAAGAGAGAGGGCTGGTGAGGGAACGACTGTTTATAGCTGCTATAACGTAAGTGAGGAGCTTTCATGGAATGAAAAAGTATGTAAAAGTATGATGTGTCATTTGTTTAACTGTCAGGCGTCAGGGAGGGACGCAAGTGCAGGTACACAAAAGCTTTATTTGAGAAGCTTGCAACAAATACCTTACGTACAGCAAAATCAGGAAAAGGAAACAGGCAGCGATCAGGTGACGGGCACACAGCATAAACACGGCAAGAAAGACCGAAAGAGGCAAAGAAACCCTGAAACAGGATAAGACCAGAGTGTCCGAATCACAAAATACAAAGGCTTGGTGTCGACTGGTAACAAAAACACAGCGCATATACTTTACGGTCAGCTGTGGGGTTGTGTGTGTGTGTGTGTGTGTGTATAGCATGGTTCATTATTGAGTCCAGGTGTGTATGATCAGTAGGAAGGTGTGACACTGTGAACGTGACAGAGTTCGTGGGTGTTGTAGTTCGTGGCAGCCATGTTTGTAGGCCGTGTTGTTCTCTGGGAGATTCCAGCATTGACGTGGCACTAATAAATAAATTGTAATCATTGGAAAACTGCTGTGATATAAGAGGAATAAAACACTTAGGGCTCTGCTGTTATAGGAAAATAATCAATGTCGGTGCGGCAGCCCAATAAATATAGTGGATCAGTGCAGCATAACGTCGCATTGCATTGTTTTTGTGTACGTTTGTGTGGATTATTAATCCTAGAATTCAAGGAACCTACAGTACATGCTGCGAGGGTTTATGTGAAATACAGCCTTGTAGCAGTGCTCAGCCATCGATGATTAACATGATTGACAGCTTTGTGATAAAAGAGGCTTTGAGAATAAAGAAAAAAACTCCAGCCTGCCCTCCTTTATATTTAAAATGAGCCAGAACCAGCAGTGAGACGGTAAATACAGCGTGCATGATTATTACTTTCAGCTGAACACTGGGAGAACACGTTGTCATTCACAGCCATAAAAACCTGTAATTTACTGAATACAGACGTTAAAGACTGTGGCGGTGGGAATTTTACACACTCAGAGCGCGTGTAAAAAGTGGTGTGTGATGATTAAATGGAAGACTGTGACTGCACTCAGCCTCCACAGCAGCTGGTCCTTTAAATAATTCATCACAAATACAGTGCAGGGAAATGAAGAGCTGGTTACAAAGAATTCGTTAAAGATAAACATCATGACATGAAGTCGTACTGAAAACATACTGATACCACACACTATACAGAATACCCACAATGCATTGCACTAGTGTTTCCTCCGAATTAACCAGGAGAGTAAAATTCAGGTAATGCTCTTAGTGTTTATTAAAACTCAGCCGTATTAAGGTGTGTATTGGTTTCTGTTGGTGTATAATGGTTTGTATTGGAATGAATTGGTATATACTAGTGTGTAGTGGGGTTTATGGTGTGTACTGGTGTGTACTGGTGTATATTGGTGTGTAAAGGTGTGAATTAGTGTATATCACTGTGTAATGGAGTGCATTGGTGGTTATTGGTGTGTAATGGTTTGTATTGGTTACTATTGTCGTGTATTGGTATATACTAGTGTGTAGTGGAGTTTATTATTGTGTAATGGTATGTACTGGTATATATTGGTGTGTAATGGTTTGTATTGGTGGTTATTGGGGTGTATTTGTGTGTAATGGTGTGTATTGGTATACAATGGTGTGTAATAGAGTATATTGTTATCTGTTCATGTATAACCAACCGTTTGTATTTGTTCTATTAATGTGTATTGGTGTATACTGGTGTATTTTTGTTTGTGTATTGTTATTTATTGGTGTGTAATGGTATCTATAGATGTGTAATGGTGTGTATTGTTATTTATTGGTGTGTAATGGTATCTATAGGTGTGTAATAGTGTGTATTGGTATCTATTGGTGTGTGTTTGGTGTGTATTAGTAAACAGTATGTTGGTGTGTAATAGCATATCTTAGGTTTATTGGTGTGTATTAGTATCTATTTGTTTTTATTAGGGTGTATAGGTGTGTATTGATATCTATTGGCGTATAATGGTGTATATTGGTTTTTATTGGTGTGTAATGGTGTGTAGTGGTGTGTAAATTTGTCTATTGGTGTGAACTGGGGTGTATTTGTGTGTAATGGCATGTATTGGTACATATAGGTGTGTAATAGTGTGTATTGTTATCTATTGGTGTGTAATGGTGTGTACTGGTGTGTAGTGCTTTCTGTTTGTGTGTGATAGTGTGTATTAGTATTTATTGGTGTGTAATGGTGTGTATTGCTTTCTGTTGGTGTGTGATGGTTTACCTTTGGCTTCTAACCCTCTATTACAGAGCATAGAACCTTTAAGGGTTCCTCTGAAGGAGCAAACTGAAGAACATTTATAGTGATCTAGGGAACCTTTTTTAAATGGGTGTTACAATAGGTGGAAGTCCAAATTTAGTGGGGCACCCACTAAAGACACAAACACATGCACGAATACACACACACACACACACACACCAGTGTGATGGAGAGTGAGCTGATTAGCATCACACTGCCACAAAACATGGAAACATGAACATAAAACCTGAAAGAAGATAAGATGAATAAAAAGAAGTGATGTCACAGAGCCAGCACAGAGAGAATCAGAGCTGGTGTTGCCATAGCAATGACCAGTATCATTTTACACTAATCCCCTTAAACACAACAGATTACACAGTTAGATACACTTTAATAAAAAGGTGTTCCTCAGTGGTTCTTTGGATGGTTTGTGGTTCCAGCTTTCTAAAAAGGTTCGACTTTTCCAAGTCAAAGAGGAACAACCTGAAGAACTGTGTGTGTGTGTGTTAAACTAACAAATACCTTTTTTCTTTTTCTCTTTTTCCTCTGTCTCCTTCTTTTTTCCCTCTTTCTCTGTTTTTCTTTCCCTCTTTCCTTTCTCTTCACTCTTTTACTCATCTGTTTTCCTTCGCTTTCTCCTCCTTATTCCTTTATCTTTCTTCCTCCTCTGTGCTTCTGTCTCTCTTCCCCTTTCTTTCACTCTTGCTGCTGGATCCATTTCCTCTGTTTTTCTCTGTCTATCGGTCTTTTCATTTCCTCAACTGTCTGTCTCTCTCTCTCTCTCTCTCTCTCTCTCTCTCTCTCTCCCTCTCAGTAGCTCTGTCCCCACAATTCATCCATCCTCACCCATCGTGTCTCTCAGGATCATGCTGCTCTGCTGAGACTCTCTCTCTCTCTCTCTCTCTCTCTCTCTCTCTCTCTCTCTCTCACTTTCCCTCTCTCCCCTCCACAATGAGTCGTTTCCTGTCTAAGTTGGACCCCAGGCGTGTCCAGTGGGGGGCATTCGGCTCCCGTGTCCTCCGCACCAAGCCGGTGGAGTCCATGTTGGAAAGTGAGAGCAGCTCTAAATTGGCACGTGTCCTGACAACCTTTGATCTCGTCTCCCTTGGTGTTGGCAGCTGCGTCGGCACGGGAATGTATGTCGTATCCGGGCTCGTTGCTAAGGAAATGGCCGGCCCAGGGGTCATCGTGTCCTTCATCATTGCAGCCGTGGCCTCCATCCTGTCAGGTGACCACATCCACTTCCTGTAGTAGTATCAGTCCTGAGTGTTGTACAGAGTATGGGACAGAGTGTGATACAGAGTGTAGTACAGAGTGTGATAGAGAGTGTAGTACAGAGTGTGATAGAGAGTGTAGTACAGAGTGTGATACAGAGTGTAATACAGAGTGTGGTGCAGAGTGTGGTACAAAGTGTAGTACAGAGTGTGATAGAGAGTGTAGTACGGAGTGGGATACAGACTGTGGTACAGAGTGTGATAGAGAGTGCGGCACAGAGTGTGGTACAGAGTGTAGTAAAGAGTGTAGTACAGACTGTGATAGAGAGTGTAGTACAGTGTATGATAGAGAGTGTAGTACAGAGTGTGATAGAGAGTGCGGCACAGAGTGTGGTACAGAGTGTAGTAAAGAGTGTAGTACAGAGTGTGATACAGAGTGTGGTGCAGAGTGTGGTACAAAGTGTAGTACAGAGTGTGATAGAGAGTGTAGTACAGAGTGGGACAGAGAGTGTGGTAAAGAGTGTGATAGAGAGTGTAGTACAGAG
Organism: Pangasius sanitwongsei; assembly: GCA_037576675.1. Lineage (NCBI taxonomy): Eukaryota > Metazoa > Chordata > Actinopteri > Siluriformes > Pangasiidae > Pangasius > Pangasius sanitwongsei. The sequence goes on along the minus strand of CM075016.1, from coordinate 23,980,447 downwards.
TGTGATACAGAGTGTGATAGAGAGTGTAGTACATAGTGTGATAGAGTGTAATATAGAGAGTGTAGTACAGAGTGTGATATAGAGTGTGATAGAGAGTGTAGTACAGAGTGTGATACAGAGTGTAGTACAGAGTGTGCTAGAGTGTAGTATAGAGAGTGTAGTACAGACTGTGATAGAGAGTGTAGTACAGAGTGTGATAGAGAGTGTAGTACAGAGTGTGGTACAGAGTGTGTTAGAGAGTGTACTACAGAGTGTGATTGAGAGTGTAGTACAGAGTGTGATAGACAGTGTAGTACAGAGTGTGATAGAGAGTGTGATAGAGAGTGTAGTACAGAGTGTGGTACAGAGTGTGATAGAGAGTTTAGTACAGAGTGTGGTACAGAGTGTGGTACAGAGTGTAGTACAGAGTGTGTTAGAGAGTGTAGTAAAGAGTGTGCTACGGAGTGTAGTTCAGAGTGTGATAGAGAGTGTGATAGAGAGTGTAGTACAGAGTGTGATAGAGAGTGTAGTACAGAGTGTGATACAGAGTGTGATAGAGAGTGTAGTACAGAGTGTGATACAGAGTGTGACAGAGAGTGTGATAGAGAGTGAGTGTAGTACCGAGTGTGATACAGAGTGTGGTACAGAGTGTAGTACAGAATGTGATAGAGAGTGTAGTACAGAGTGGGACAGCGAGTGTGGTAAAGAGGGTGATAGAGAGTGTAGTACAGAGTGTGATACAGAGTGTGATAGAGAGTGTAGTACATAGTGTGATACAGAGTGTAGTACAGAGTGTGCTAGAGTGTAGTATAGAGAGTGTAGTACAGACTGTGATAGAGAGTGT
>CM075016.1:23893567-23905816 GCA_037576675.1 Pangasius sanitwongsei | reverse complement strand
AGGGCTCTGTGCAGGACACTCGAGTTCTTCCACTCCAACCTTCACACACCATGTCTTCATGGAGCTCGCTTTGTGCTCAGGGGCATTTTCATGCTGGAACAGGTTTGAGCCTCTGTGTACTTCAAACTTTGTGGCAACAGTTTGGGGAAGAACCATATATGGGTGTGATAGTCAGGTGTCCACAAACTTTTGACTATATAGTGTATGTTAGAGGTTAGTGCAACACATCATAAGTCACGTAATTTCAGTGATCTATAATTTTCTGTGAGTAATACCGAAACTGGAGTGTGGGAGCTGAGGGAGGAGAGAAAGACACTGGGGTTTGGAAACCACCTCAGCGTGGTGTGGGATACAGGGAGAGGTGAGGACGTGTTGTGGCACGCTGTACTATTTGTACAGAAGTGTGTGACACGTAACTACCCCTATCACACACCGGTCTGTCTCGCTCTGTTTTTTTTCCACTCACTCATCTTACATTCGCTTTCCCTGGCGTGGGATGTGGTGGAAACAGGCTGAGTAGGTCAGCTCAGATTTCTGATTTCCATGTACACTGTGAACAAGATAGTCAAAACAATATCTGGCTTTAAATCAGTAAATACTACACGAAGCACTCGATGCTTGTTTTTCATCATTTCAGATTCTCTTGAGGCTAAAATTAACGAACAATCTTGAATGAGTCGGATGTTCATCAGTGATTACTGGTTAAATTACAGATCAGCATTAGCGCCTGATCTACTGCTAATACAGATCACAACAAGCTTTTTTAATGATGATCAGCAGGATTAATTAAGAATATTTTTAATCACCCAAAAGTTATTTCGGCACACGTCGATCCCATTTTTTATCGTATCTTTTATGAAAACGGACTTCCAGAGTTATACATCTTAGAGTAGATGACGTCTCCTTCCAGATCGACTCTGTTCACACTGAAATGACCTGCAGTGGCATTTAAACCAGAGTAAATATTATACATTTTTTGAGAAAATGAAGTTTCCGATTTCAAAATGTGTGCCAAGAAAAAACAAAAATAAATCAGTCATTTCCTTATTTTCACGTTTTCATTTTGAAACAAAAATCAACATACGCAAAACATTAATTCTGCTATATGTTATATCCAAGACCACAGATTCCAGCTCCTCCTGTCGTTCCCAAGCTGACTGAGAGATATAATCTCTCCAGAGGGTCTGGGGTCTGCCCCGGGGTCTCTGTACTGTGGGACGTTCTGGAAACATCTCCACCGGGAGCTGACCATCGAGCGTTCTTGTAAACGTCAGCTGTCTCCGATTGGAGGAGAAGCAGCGCTACTCCGAGGGTCTGGATTGCCAAACTTCTCATCTCATCACAGAGAGAAAACCGAGCAACCCTGCAGAGGAACCTGATTTCCACCACCTGTACCGCCACCTCGCCACTTCATGACCTCATTCTTTTGGTCTGAAATATTCACACTTAAACAATATCCTTCTGCAGGCTGAACTCTGCTGTCTGAATTCTCACTGTGCAACATTCCCGCACACTTCAGCACAGAAATGCTGGGCTTACTCTGAATAATAGGGTGAAAAGTAGGCCAGAAGGCCCGGTCGCTAATCCGTTCCTGAAACTTTTATCAGAATCAGAACCATTTTATTCGCCATATACATTTACAGTTCTGTGCAAAAGTCTTAGGCTCATGCAAAGAAATGCTGTAGAGCAAAGACGTCTTCAAAAATAATGAAATGTTTCTACATTAAAAAAATACTATAAAGAGCAGGAAACAGTAATAAATGAAACAAAGTCAGTATTTAATGTGACGATCCTTCGCTTTAAAAAAAAAAAAGTAATTTTTCTGTAACATTTCATTCTGTGCTGGAAAACCAATGTTTGGAATCTAAGCCAAGACTTTTGCTCAGTACTGTACATGTATTAGGACCCAAACACAAAGAAAAATTCCTAATGTATGTTAATGTATATGGTGAATAAAATGATTCTGATTCTGATAGAGGTTTTCCGGGACGGATTACCGACCGGGCCTTCTGGGCACAGACCAAGGGGTCCTGGGAATCAAGCCATTACTCTAAGTCATTAAGCCATTAAAGTTAGAAAATGTGAAATCGATGGAAATGTTATTGGTGTGCGAGTCTGAAATGATTCTGAACAATGAATGATCAGTTCGGTTCAGTGTTTAACAGGAGCTGGATAAGCGGATGTATAAATAAATAAATAAATAAATAAATAAATAAAGATAGCCATAAACCCACACTAAGTGTGTCAATGAAAACAGGACAGAGAACCCAGAGGATGTTCATCTTCCCTAATGGGTCGGATGAACAACCGACTCAGAACTAAAACTCTGCACGCGGTCACTGCTGGTCGTTGAGTTGGAGATGCTCAGGATTTACTAATCCTTCCCTGAGATGTTCACTTCAACACTTTATAATTATCACTTACAACTGTAATGCATGATCTACAGGATTTACAGGTTTACAGGATTTCTTTCACTTCAGACCTTCTCCAAAACCCAAAGCCAATCCTGACCACAATCATTCCTGCTTCCCTACAAACATCACACTTACAGTTAGAAAAAAAAAAAAAAAAAAAAAAAAAAGAAGAGCTGGTTTCATTTTTATATTTTATTTCCTGTCCCAGTTTTTGAGATCAGGGCTGACTCACTCCGAGGTATTGCTGCATGTTTCACATTTTGGTCGTCCTTTTTTTTTTTTATTTGTTCCTTGTGACCAAAAAAACCAAAGTCTGTAACGTATTTTGACTTAATTCTAACATCATCACATTTTTTTCAGTCCCTTGAAAAATATTTTCTAATTAAATCACATCTTATCTGAGAAGCCATGTTTAGGATTTAATATCTCCAGAAATATCATTCCTAGTCGCATGAAATTTGGCAGACATAAAGACAAACTTGTTTTCTATCTGCCTAAATGTGCAGAAGTCACTGCAGAAGGCCAGTTTTATTCTTATGGGGTCCTCAAAATGGGGAAAAGCACAACATTTCCAAACGTGAGTTATATTAGAGGCTTATAGACGCCACTTTAATAGAAACAGATGCTAGAGGTCAAGGTTTGTGCTTAAGCTACTATATTTCATTGACTTTGAGTCAGAATTTGAGGTCTGAATAACCAATAGAATAAAAGATACTGACTAAAACTCCAAGATGAATTGAAAAATTTGCACGATTTTGTTAGAATTCAGCAAAAACACTTTGCAGATTTTGTTTTTTTTGGTCACAAGCAACAATTAAAAAAGGAGTGAAGAAAATCTGAGGCATGCAGCAACACCCCTATGTGAAGTGACACGGAATGACCCTCGCTTTACAGTTTTGAATGTGTTTTAAATAAAGTAAAATGAGATATGAATAAAATGTATCAATAATTTAATGAATATTAATTAAGGTAATAACCTCACCAGGATCGAAGTCCCCATCGTCGGGTTCCTCCTCGTCAAAGTCGAGCTCCCGAGGGTCCAAACTCTCCACGACGTCGTTCATTTCTCACAGATTTCAGCTCACTGCATGTGTCTGTTTATATATACACACACACACACACACACGCACACACACACACACACACACACACAGTCACTCCCACCATCTCAAGTGTCATATATTTGTTTAGTTTAAGGTTTACTGTTACTGATCAAGAGTTAGTGATTTGAACAGAGAGTAACCTACACAATCATTCATCAGTTCATTCACACATTCAGCAACAACTAGAACTGTGACTACAAACTAAAAACGCACTACCAGCACAAATAAACTGCCAGTTTGTGTATTATTTAAAACTGGAGAATAGGACATGCAGCTTTTTAACTCTTTTCAGGGGAAATTTTGAACATTGGCGATCAGTGATTGGTTGTTGGGAACAACAGTGATCAGTGATTGTTCATGAGAAACAATGGTGATCAGTGATTGGTCATTTTGAACAACGGTGATCAGTGATTGGTCGTTGGGAAAAACAGTGATTGGTTGTCGGGAACAACAGTGATCAGTGACTGGTTGTTTTGAACAACAGTGATCAGTGACTGGTTGTTTTGAACAATGGCGATCAGCGACTGGTCGTTTTGAACAATGGCAATCAGCGACTGGTCGTTTTGAACAATGGCGGTCAGTGATTGGTCGTTTTGAACAATGGCGATCAGTCATTGGTCACAGAGAACAATGGCAATCAATCAGTGCTCAATAATTTTGAACAATGGGGATCAGTGATCGATTTAAAAAGAAGAAGAAGAACAATGTTGTCGGGAACAATGGTGATCAGTGATTGATTTTTAGGACACAATGGTGATCAGTGATTGATTTTTAGGACACAATGGTGATCAGTGATTGGTCGTTGGGAACAATGGTGATCAGTGATTGATTTTTAGGACACAATGGTGATCAGTGATTGGTCGTTGGGAACAATGGTGATCAGTGATTGATTTTTAGGACACAATAGTGATCAGTGATTGGTCATCGGGAACAATAGAGAGGACAGTCGCTATTGTCTTCTCAAAAGGTCGCTTGATTTGTCGCTAGTTTTTTTTTTTTTTAATAAAATCACCAAAACAAGTAAAAGTCAATAAGTTGGCAACATTGAAAGCATGTCAGATCACAAGGTCCACCCAACACACACACACCACACCTCATAACACAGTCATTCTCTCTGTATAGCGTGAGTTAATGCAGTATATACTCTGTGCACGTCTGAGCTTTTAGAGAAATTGGCTTCACAGTTTTAGAAATAAAAGTCTGTTATAATTACAGAGATCCTGTCTCAGTAACAGCGTGGATTTTCTGTCCTCACAGCTGTGATTGAGACAATTTTATTCACTGTTATTATCTCAGAAACTCACACATAATGAAGCATTGAGACTCTGAACAATCGCCTCTGACGCAGTCCATCTAGTGACGGTAGAAATGAAACTGAACCATCGGAAACTTCAACGTTTACCTCGGGTGTGTTGGTAAATTACAAAGAAAAGAATCAGTCTGGCTAAAATATCACTCAAATTACAGTTAGCATCAACCCAAGCCAAGTAGTCAAAGCTGTGAGAACACTGTTGCTAGGCAACTGCAAAGTATAAACCCCAAGTATAAACTAGCTAATAAATAAGACTAATGTTTAACCAGTAAGTCTTTAACAGAAGGTGTAAAGAGTGAAAATGAGACCGAAAACCAACATTAATTATCTTATTCTTAGGTGTCGCAGCTTGCCAGACTGATTGTTGTCTCTGGTGAGTGTACAAAGCTAGTACAGTTAGCATGCTTTGCTAATCTAGAACAAAGCTAGTACAGTATGTAACGTAATTTAAATTTATGTTTAACTGAGTAGCTTTAGAGACAATATATAGCCACTACAGTTTGTCATTGGAGCTAATAAATAAATAAATAAATAAATAAAGCTGGAAAGGCCACACCCACAAGTAACAAACTACAATCAACATCAAATTAGCAAGTGTTAATGTAAGGTTAAGCAGTACTGTAGAATTGATTTATCTTATTTGACGTAATTCTGATTTATAGCTTAGCAATGTTAACGGAACACGACATAAATTACACCCGAGAAAAAAATATTATTCTTACCTTTTAAACATTCTGCTCCATTTCTTTTTCTTCTCTCTTCCTAAGCGTTTCTCTTCTATCCATAATCGGTTTGCACATGAGTCAGTTCAGGACTGTGACCTGTTCAACCGAAAAAATGAAAAATATCTGCAATGTAAATATAAGATTGTATAAAAGTGATATTTCAGCTGTGTTTGATCTGAGCATAGCAGCAGGGAACATTCAACAGAGGGTCAGTGTGAGTTAAATCCTCAGCACTTCCTGTCCTAAAGAAAACGCCAAAGCCAAAGCATGCAGAAACCTGTTCCGTCATCTGAGGGTCAAAACTCAGTCCGGAGTCTCCAGGAAAATAAATATAGAGAGACCGTAACATAGAACAAGAAAGATAAAGACTCTTTATCTAAAGAAGATAAAGACTCTTGCTATGGTTACATCTCGTAAGGTGTTATCGCACTCTGTTTCCACCTTTTACCTTTTCTATCTCTACACAGTCCATTCTAGTGCTACAGCCCAAACACATAACAAATAAATAAATACATAAATAAATCCTTTTTTACATTATATAAAGTATTACATTACTCTACAGTATACAAAATATTAGTTATATAACCTATTACGTTACTATTCATTATATAGGGTATTAGATTACTCTACTCTATATAGAGTATTAGTTTAGTTTATATTATGTAAAGTATTAGTTTACATTATATAAAGCAGTAGTTTACGCTACACTATATAGAATATTAGTTTACATTATACAGAGTATTAATTTACTCTACACTACATAAGGTATTAATTTATTTTACATTATGTAAAGTATTTGTTTACGTTATGTAAAGTATTAGTTTACTCTACAGTACATAAAGTATTAGTTTATTTTACATTATAAAAAAAATATCTACACTCTATAAAATATTAGGTTATACAGGTTATACTATACGTTAGGTAAAGTATTAGTTTACATTATATAAAGTATAATTTTATGTTACATGATATAAAATATCACTATGTATAGTATTAGTTTACACTATATATAGTTTTAGTTTACATTATGTAAAGTATTAGTTTACTCTACAGTACATAAAGTATTAGTTTACTTTACATTATATATATAAATATCTACACTATATAAAATATTAGGTTATACAGGTTATACTATATGTTAGGTAAAGTATTAGTTTACATTATATAAAGTATAATTTTATGTTACATTATAAAAAATATCACTTTACACTATGTATAGTATTAGTTTACACTATATATAGTTTTAGTTTACATAAATAGTTTAAATACATAAATATTTGAATACATAAATATTTAGTTTAAATAAAGTAATATTTCACGCTACACTATATAGAATATTAGTTTACATTATATATAGAGTATTAGTTTACTTTACATTATAAATATAAATATCTACACTATATAAAGTATTACGTTACTACACATTATGTAAAGTATTAGTTTATGTTACATTATATAAAGTATTACTTTTCATTAAATATTAAGTATTAATTTACACTATATTATATAGAGTATTAATTTACCCTATATTACATAAGGTATTAATTTACTTTACATTATGTAAAGTATTAGTTTACACTATATAAAGTACAACTTTACATTATATAAAGTATTAGTTTACACTATATAAAGTAGTTTATGTTACATTATATAAATTATTACTTTACATTGTATATATGGTATTAGTTTATGTTATATAAAGTATTAGTTTTCCTTGGAATTGCAAAGTGTCAACATCAATTGAGCGTAAACCTTATTTATACTCGTTGCCATGGTTACATACAGTCGGATGAGTAGCACTGATTTGAACTGCGATGAAATATTTTTGAGCTGATTTTGAGCACTTTAAAAATATCACAGAAACATGTATCTTCTAAAATATTTTCTTTAAAAAAAAGTATTATTTAAAATATTTTTAAAAAGATTAAGTGAAAACAAACAGTAATTTAGATAAAATTACACAGATAAACAGAGAACAAAGTAAAAAATGTAAATATTACATTACAATATACATTTTAAAATAAAATAATATGTTTCTTTGGTGTGATATTTATACATTTTATACCAATAGTAAAAGATAAAATAATGCATTTTATTTTATGACAATATTCTTGAATTATTTGTAATAAAATTATATAAAAAAACATAACAACTAATAAAAAAAAAACTCAAATGAATTCATAAGACTATTTTGGTTATAAAATAAATAAAAAATAGAAATATTTCCTGCACATGTTCACCTTTCACAGAGAGGTCATGACCTTAGAGCGCCAACTGTGGGACAGTTAGTGTGTGTGTTTGTGTGTGTTTGTGTGTGTGTGTGTGTGTGTGTGTGTGTGTGTTTCCTCTGTCATGGGACATCAGGGATATCAGCTGTTACTTCCTGTCAGTGACTTCCTGTCTGTATTAGCGGTGAAGAGCAGTGTTATGTAGGGTCTGGTTATTCCACTCTTGATCATATCATCAGTTTACTAGTTTACTGGTTTGGAGTTGTCTGAATCTCCACTTGGGCCCCGCCCCTTTGTCCACCTAACGGCATCATTGGCCCCGCCCCCTTCATGTATCTAAATCCTCCCACTTGTCTCTGCTTCTGGCAGCGGTTACTTTCGTTTCATGCGGACCTTATCTAGCTGAACTTTGACCTGAGAATTGTGAGCCAATAGGAAACAAGAAGGCAAGACTGTAGTGTTTGTGGTCAGTAATAAAGATGGAGGAGCTTCTTCTTCTTTTTCTTCTTCTTCTTCTTATTATTATGATGATTTAGCGACACACTGGAGTTTTGCCTCGCTGTTTTCTTAGCTAAACTAGCTAGTTAACTAGCTAACTATGATCTACGAATCCTTTCCACAATCGCATGCTTCCAGTGATTTTAAATCCAAACATTTTAAAGATCAGATCAATATGTGTTGGATCATTTATGAGGTTAGGATCTGTCCACTAACATGCTCTCGGAGTTTTATAAAATTATGCTTCTCTCTCTCTCTCTCTGCTTGCTGGGATGTTCACACTTCACCTTCATCAGATGGGCGATTCCATGACGTGTGTGTTTGCATTAGAAACAGGTGACTCTGGTTATGGAGAGCTGAACACACCTGTGTGCTTTATAACATGACGAAATCTATCTTCAGGTCAAAGCTTCAGGACAAAATCTCCTTCTGAAGAATAAACAAATCACTTACTGTAATTCCTCCAGTCCAACACACTCGCACCTCATCCTGTCAGCGTTACTACTACTATTATTATTGGGGTTTTTTAGATAATTTAGATAAATGGAAATGTATGTATATATGTCCTGAGTCTGGCAGAGAATGTTACACACACTCACACACACACTCACACACACACACACACACACACACACACACACACTCACACTCACACACACTCACACACACTCACACACACACTCACACACACAATTTATTCTTCAAACGCACCAGTAGCAAGGACATACTTCTTTCCATAAACACGCTCTTCCTCTGTCTAAACTAAAAACACACACTTTACTTTCATGCTTTGCCACACACACACACACACCTTTTCCATTAACACACACACACACACCTTTTCCATTAACACACACACACACCTTTTCTATTAACACACACACACCTTTTCCATTAACACACACACACACACCTTTTCCATTAACACACACACACACACACACACACACACACCTTTTCCATTAACACACACACACACACACCTTTTCTATTAACACACACACACCTTTTCTATTAACACACACACACACACCTTTTCCATTAGCACACACACACACCTTTTCCATTAACACACACACACACCTTTTCCATTAGCACACACACACACACACACCTTTTCTATTAACACACACACACACCTTTTCCATTAGCACACACACACACACCTTTTCTATTAACACACACACACACCTTTTCCATTAACACACACACACACACACACACACCTTTTCCATTAACACACACACGGCATGCACACACACTCTGTAGTACCACACACACACACACACACACACACACTGTAGCATCACACACACACACACAGCAGCTACAAGTACACACTTTGTCACCTGTCAACACACACACACACACACACTGTAGCACCACACACACACTATTCTCACATACACTGCAGCACCACACACACACTGTAGCACCACACACACACTGTAGCACCACACACACACTGTAGCACCACACACACACTATTCTCACATACACTGCAGCAACAAGTACACACTTTGTCACCTGTCAACACACACACACTGTAGCACCACACACACACAGTAGCACCACACACACACACTATTCTCACATACACTGCAGCACCACACACACACTGTAGCACCACACACACTGCAGCACCACACACACACTGTAGCACCACACACACACACACTATTCTCGCATACACTGCAGCGACAAGTACACACTTTGTCACCTGTCAACACACACACACACACACACACACTGTAGCACCACACACATACACATGCACACAAAGCAGTAAAGTGACACAAAAAGTTTGTAGAAAAGTAGAAAAGAGAGAGAGAGAGAGAGAGAGAGAGAGAGAAAGTGTGTATGTGAAGCACAGATATAAACACACACACTATAATACCACACACACACACACACACACACACAATTCTCACATACACTGCAGCAACAATTACACATTTTGTCACCTGTCAAAACACACAAAGCAGTAAAGTGACGCAAGAAGTTTGGAGAGAGAGAGTGTGTGTGTGTGTGTGTGTGTGTGAAGCACAGATATATGTATAAAAAAAGAACTGACCTGCGCGTGCACACAACTCTTCTTCATTCAGTCGCTTACGTAATCCAGATCAAACACACACACGCGCGTATTTACAAACAGATGAAGGAACTAATAACACACACACACACAGATGAAGGAGTTAAACACACACTGTGTAACTCGGAGAGATTGGCGACAGACTGAACACTGGTGATCTCACACAGGCCGAACGACTCTGTTAGGGGGCGGGGCTTTCTGCTCAGCTTTACCTGTCAATCATTCACATTCCACCAATCAGACCACCCGCCCACTGTCTCAATGAGCGCGAGACTAGTGTTTCTTTGTGACAGTATTGTTGAATGTGAATTTGTTTCTATTTATTTGTTTTGGTAGTTATTTTGATAATTAGTTAGATAGATAGTTAGTTATAATGAAAGAGAGAGAGAGAGTGAGAGAGAGAGAATGAAAGAGGGAGAGAGAGAGAGAGAGAATGAAAGAGGGAGAGAGAATGAAAGAGAGAGAATGAAAGGGAGAGAGAGAGAGAGAGAATGAGAGAGCGAATGAAAGAGGGAGAGAGAATGAAAGAGAGAGAGAGAATGAAAGAGGGAGAGAGAGAGAGAGAGAATGAAAGAGGGAGAGAGAATGAAAGAGAGAGAGAGGGAGAGAGAGAATGAAAGATAGAGAGAGAGATGGAGAGAGAGAATGAAAGATAGAGAGAGAATGAGAGACTTGATTTTAACCACTCCTGATGTGTCCACCATTTTTACATCAAATAAATAGCAGTTTTAAATACCTACTTAAATAAATAAATAAATAAATAAATAAATATCAATAGTTGATTGCATAAATAAGAAGGTAGATAAATACACAAACATGTCATAATTAAACCACAGTAATAATTTGGTTTAAAAAGTTAATTAAAACCTTATATAAATTCATCCAAACTGCAGAGAGAGAGATTCAAAGGGAGGAAAACTGTGACAGAAAGACAAAGAAAATTTAAGAATTGAGAGAGAGAGAGAGAGACCAAATCTATCTATCTATCTATCTATCTATCTATCTTCAAGGGTTCTTCAGGAGTTTCTTTATATAGTTAAGGGTTCTTATCTACCTCAAAAGGTTCTAGTTTGAAATTCTTTCTAATAAGAAAACACTTGTAGGGTTTTACATACTAGAACCATTAAAAGTTATAAGTTTTCTATCTATCTATCTATCTATCTATCTATCTTAGGAGTGAGTGTAGGGTTTGGGGTATAGAAGCGCCTCTGTCTCCATCTAGTGGTCAGAGATTATAATTACAGCATGTTGATTAGCTAGATAGATAGATAGATAGATAGATAGATAGATAGATAGATAGATAGATAGACAGACACAATGTTGCAATTGCAAGAACACAGAACAGCGTAAAGAAAATGAAAGTTATATATAGAGAAGTAAAGATTATAAGGCATGAGAAATAAGCAGCAGTGAGGTACACCACCGATGACACAAATAGACAGTTTCGTTGATATAGATTGGACTTTTCATACATTTACAGCTTTAAGCGCTTTACGATGTGAAATTAAACCAAAAAAAAAAAAAAAAGATACAAAAAAAACAAAAGGTAGTTCAAAAATAAAATAGTAAAAGATGCAAATAATAATAAACAGTGACAGAAAAAAATAACATAATATAAAGTGTTGTATCTGTATATCTACCTGTCTGTCTGTCTGTGTATTTATATACCTGTCTGTCTGTCTGTGTATTTATATACCTGTCTGTCTGTCTGTGTATTTATATACCTGTCTGTCTGTCTGTCTATGTGTGTATTTATATACCTGTCTGTCTGTCTGTGTATTTATATACCTGTCTGTCTGTCTGTCTGTCTGTCTGTGTATTTATATACCTGTCTGTCTGTCTGTGTATTTATATACCTGTCTGTCTGTCTGTGTATT
>CM075016.1:23882428-23893557 GCA_037576675.1 Pangasius sanitwongsei | reverse complement strand
CTGTCTGTCTGTCTGTGTATTTATATACCTGTCTGTCTGTCTGTGTATTTATATACCTGTCTGTCTGTCTGTGTATTTATATACCTGTCTGTCTGTCTGTCTGTGTATTTATATACCTGTCTGTCTGTCTGTCTGTGTATTTATATACCTGTCTGTCTGTCTGTCTGTGTATTTATATACCTGTCTGTCTGTCTAAATACCAACTGTCCCTTTCTCTCTCGCTCTCTCTGTCTGTTTGTCGTTGTACCTGTCTGTCTGCCTTTGTACCTGTCTGTCTGTTTGCCGTTGTACCTGTCTATCTGTCTATCTTTTTACCTGTCTGTCCTTGTACCTGTCTGTCTGCCTTTGTGCCCGTCTGTCTGTCTTTGTACCTGTCTATCTGTCTATCTGTCTATCTTTTTACCTGTCTATCTTTGTACCTGTCTGTCTGTCTTTGTACCTGTCTGTCTATCTTTGTACCTGCCTGTCTGTCTGTTACAGGAGTAATGAGGTACAGACGCGTCTCTATATTAAAGCAAATAACAAAAGCTATTTAAAAGCTGAAGTGAGCAAAGTGTTTAAATCAGTGTTGATGGAGTGTGAATAAATAGCTCAGTATGATCTCATGTCACATTACAGTAATAAAGCGCTGCAGGCTGAATGCTGCTCTCGGGAACGCGCGCGCTGGTGTGTCGGGGTCGCGCCCGCGCGCTGCATCACCTTTCCTGCCTCGCGCTGCTCTCGCCATTCACTTTCCCGCGCTTCAGCCTGATAGGAATCTCAGAGCGGCTGCTTCACTGATACACTGAGATTATAAACATAAACACATAAATATAAAGAAATGAAGGAAAATGGAAGAACTGGACCATTCCAGCAGCTTTCATCAACATTCTTCTGCTTGACTGGAGGCATGTGAGTCAGTTTGGTCCATTCTGGACGTCTTTCTTTGGTTTGTTTTGGCTTGTTTTGGAGAAATGTTGCTATGGTGTTCTGACAGGATTCTCACTTCACTGTAATGTAATGTAGGATTTCACTGTTACACGGAAATAAACACTGATTTTCTCAACATTTCTGGAAGTTTTGGAAATGTCCACTCCTGTAAGATAATTGTCTTTGCTTTTATTGGTCTCTATAAACCTGTCACAGGATAAAAAACGACTTTATACTTTATGAGTTGGGTTATAAATGTGTGTCAGTGTCTGTTAGCTTTGGGGCGACATGTTGAGGGAAAAGCTAACAAATAATAACAAATTTAAAAAAGCTCTTCAGTGACTTCTCATCATGGACGTGATGTGGACGAACCTGTCGAACTGTTCGTCAAACTGCAGTTGGGATGCTTACGCTAACGTTTATACTTCTTCGTCACCACCGGTCGCCATTTTCCCCATCCCGGTCCTCATCGGTGTAACGGTCACGTGCGTGCTCTTCTTCCTCGCTGGAGTGGCAGGAAATTTGACCACCATCATGGTGGTGTTCAAGTACAAAGAGATGCGCACCACGACCAACCTGTACCTGTCCAGCATGGCGTTCTCGGACCTGCTGATCTTCCTGTGCCTGCCGTTGGACCTGTACCGGATGTGGCGGTACCGGCCGTGGACGTTAGGGAACGCGTTGTGCAAACTTTTCCAGTTCGTCAGCGAGTGCTGCACCTACTCCACCATCTTGAACATGACGGCGCTGAGTGCGGAGCGATACTTCGCCATCTGCTTCCCGCTCAGGGCCAAAGTAGCGGTGACCAAGCGACGCGTACGCGGGCTCATCCTCGCGCTATGGACCGTGGCCCTGTGCAGCGCCGGGCCCGTGTTCGTGCTGGTGGGCGTCGAGCACGAGAACGGCACCGATTGGCGCGAGACCAGCGAGTGCAAGGCCACGGAGTACGGCACGCGTACGGGCCTGCTGAGCGCCATGGTGTGGGTCTCGAGCGGGTTCTTCCTGCTGCCCGTCTTCTGCCTGACCGTGCTGTACGGACTGATCGGCCGCAAACTCTGGAGGAGGAAGAGGAGGAGGAGGGACAGGATGAAGAGCAGGGACAGCAGCAACAGGCAGACCATCAAGATGCTTGGTGAGTGTGTGTGTGTGTGTGTATGTAATATCAGAGCGTACTGTTACGTACTCACGCAAGCGTAAATACGATGCATTTAGTACGTGTAAAAGTGTGTGTGAGACGTTTGTGATGTCAGAATGTGCGTAATATAAACCTACTTTCATACTTCATTCGTTTTCTACGTACGTACTCTATGCAGATTAGCTACAGCGTAAAGAAGCGACAAATCCAAACGATCGTCTCGGTCGAGTCCTCGAACCGATCTAACGGCTGACGTGGTGTGGTCCGACGTTTCTTCAGTTCCCCGCTCACGACATCAGTTTTGACGCAAAAACGTAAGAAAAACGTATAACCTCGTTATGGTTTAATCTTCTGTCGTATACGAGTCTCGTTAAATGTGTACAGAGACGTTAGGAATAAAAAAATAAAGCTTGGAAGGAAGTAGCGGAGATCGTCGGTGCCTCTGGTGAGTGTACGTAGCTAGTACGGTTAGGACAAAGCAGAGCACGTAACTCTTATATGTTTTAAACAAAACTGGTGCATCAGTGGACAGGCCACGCCCCCAAAAACTACAACAGTAGCAGTCGATACACAAACTACAAGGGACTTGTCATCTTCTAGTGTTAACGTAGGGTACGAGTGTGTGTATGTGTGGTCAAATTATTAGCTAGCACACAAGTAATTTTGTATAATAATTTTTGTATAATTACGGACTGTAGTACAAGTATTGGCACCCCTCTACCCTTCGTTTTGTGCCGACGTCTTCAGAATTAGAAAACGTGATGTATTTGTGGCTTTCTGATTTGAATCGTTTGTGCAATCGTTCAGCAAGCAGTTGTTCAGCAGCCGAAACTTTTCGTAACATGTGAACAGTGAACAACTGCTAAAAAAAAAAAAAAAAAAAAAAAAAGTTAAACTGCTGGAGAAAAATAAAAAACAAATGTAATGCTAACTGATTGTAAGTATGAGTGTTTGTGTTTGAGCTGTTTCTCCTTCTCCTCCACTTAGCCGTGATGGTGTTTGCCTTCGTTCTTTGCTGGCTCCCGTTCCACGTGGGTCGTTACCTGTTCTCGGCGTCGCCCGAGGCGTTCGCGTCCCCGTTATGGTCTCTGATCGCTCAGTACTGCAGCCTCGTCTCCTTCGTCCTCTTCTACCTCAGCGCCGCCATTAACCCCATCCTGTACAACGCCATGTCTAAGAAGTACAGGAACGCCACGCTGCGCCTCTTCAGCCACAGCTCGCCAAGCTTCACGGAGTCCAGCATCAGCTGCTGACACCAAACACGCTCCTAGCGTAATCCTGTAACATGCCGGGGATGATATATCGACACGATGAAATAACGCGATTAGGGAAATGTGAGATAAGGCGCTACGTTGCCGCCTCACGGCTCCAGGGTTCCATCCTGAGCTCAGGTTACACTCTATGTGGAGTTTTGCATGTTCTCCGTTTGGGTTTCCTCTGGGTTCTCTGGTTTCCTCCCAGTAGATGGATTGGGTATGCTAAATTCCCCCTAGTTGTGAATGTGTGTGTGTGTGTGTGTGTGTGTGTGTGTATGGTATATATCCATCCTGGAGAAGGAGATGTCAGCTGATCTCAGGTTTTTGTCTTAGTTGAGAAACTTGCAGCCATTTTCTCAATTCAGTTTAATTCATTGTATATCTTTCAAATTCGGTATCAACTTTAAAAAAAAAAAAAAAAACAGTATCACTGTTGAATCCTGGATCCTGATTGGTCAGAAGGTGTTGATTAGTTTTCTATAACAGCAGCTCTGACAGTAGTGCAGCTTCACATCACAGGTTTATATTAATACGCTCATAACAGGTCATTCACAGGGACTCGTATTAAAAAAATCGTTTTATGTAACATTTATGGAAGGAGTCTCCAGTGTCAGAGCTTTGGTAAAGCTGTAACTTTAAGTTTTCCGACATCTTCAGGACGGAGGAGTTTACGCTTCTTCTTTGCGGTTTCTCGGTAACATGCGTAACAAGCTGCGTTTTTTTTAAAAATTATTATTATTAACTTCTGGAGAGAAAAAAAAACTTTATAGCTGCTATAACGTAAGCGACAACAGGAACTAACTCGTTTCTATTAAATGTAACTATAAACGGATGAAAAGTATGACGTGTCCTGTAATAACTTCTTTGTTATCGCTGTGGTATAAGAGGAATAAAACACCCGGCGACGTAAATACTCGACTTCACGCTCAGTATTTTACTATAACACTAAACACGCAGTGTTTATTACTTACATAATTAGCACGTTTACCTGTTTTCACCGTGTGTACGATTATTAAATGTTATTTTTATATCAGCTGTTTTTTATTTATTTATTTTTTTTAAATGCTGAACAGAAATCTCTGAAACTACAGTAACCCTCGTTGGCGCGTTGTGAGTAAAACGTCTAACAAAATTCTAACATTTCTCTTCTTTCTTTCATTTTTTTCTTTCAGTTTTAGACTTTATTTCTCTTTTGTTTGCTTTTCCTATTCGTTGTTTTGTTTCTTTCTCTTCGTGTGATATAATTTTGTAATTAATTTTATTTTAATAATGCTATTAATAAAATACGTACTGTAATACCACACAGTGTACTGTCACACCAATACATCATCCCATCCCTAACACACACACACACACACACACACACACACACTCTTATATTGTACATATAGATGGCGAAAATGTAATGTTGCCTTAAATAAAATACAAATCATGGGGACAGAGTAACTGTAGAAACCGCAGCGTCGCTTCGCACCTTAAAAAAGGAAACGCGAGAACGATGCACTTTATTTAACCACAAACTTTTCTTTCTTTTTTTTTTTTTTTTTTTACATTTCTTCATGAGAACAAACTGTATGCACTCTATGCTCTTTTTAGAATAAATAAATAAATAAATATTTGATTTGATTTTTTCCTCGTGAAAATTAACCATCCGCGATCTACGATGTTCTTTGAATTAACAATGAAAAAAAAAATCACTGCAGCGTCTATCTGGATTGGATAAAAGAGAGTCATGTGACGTTATGAAACTGAAAAGCGATTGGTCGGATGTTTTTAAATTCTAAAACTGCGAATTTTTCTTTGTGTCATTTATAAAAAATGTGGAATCATAGAGCGTTAACATTAATGCCACCTTTTAGACATATTTCATTAGACATATCTATCTATCTATCTATCTATCTATCTATCTATCTATCTATAATTTTTTTTCCACCCTTAAGCATAAACCTATCCCGACCTGATCTCCTCTCGGCACAAACATTATAATTTACAAAATTCTATCATTATAATTTACATTTAATGCAGGTTTAATTTTTTAAAAATATTTTTATATATTGTAAGAATTATATCCACTTCAGACATTTTTTTTTTTTTTGAAAATCATTTCCTAATTATTCCTTTTGTATTACTCTGTGATTTTTTTCTGTTCATTTTTTTTCTTTCCCCTCAGTTTTGTTCTGTTAAAAAATTTAAATTATGATATGTCAAATGTAAATGTGTATTATTTATAAAAAAAATAATAAATTGAGTAAATATTGCAAATTGTTATGTATCATACATATAATATACTATGTATATAAACATATATATAAAATGTAAATAGGCATAAAATATGTAAATATGTACAGAGTAATAAAAAGATGCAAACTGTGTGAACTGTAATGTTGCCTGCTGGTGTGAAAATGAGTCGTGTGACGTTTGATTGATTTTTCTTTAATTATGTAATGAAGTAATAAACAGTAAGAGTTCCACTGATGCCATCTTTAACAAAAGGACGCTTGAGGATCCGTCTCGGTTTTCCGAGTTTTACAGTCTGAACGAATTCAGAGTGAATCATCTGAGTGTGATTATTAAACGGACAGCGAGAAGAAACTTGCTCCGTGTTTCACAGTTTCATATTTGCACGAAATTCAGGAACAAGAGCGCTCTGGTTGTTCAAAATACGTTCTAATGTGTTATCCTTTCTATAGCAACAGCTCATTCACGGTGACTTGTATTAAAAAAATTGTTGATATGGTGAAGTTTTCCTCGAGTAAGGAGACTTTTTTTTAACATTAATGGAAGGAGTCTCCAGTGTCAGAGCTTTGGTAAAGTTTTCCGACAACTTCAGGACAGAGGAGTTTACGCTTCTTCTTTGCGGTTTCTCGGTAACATGCGTAACAAGCTGCGATTTATTTTTTCTTATTAACTTCAAGAGAGAGAGAGAAAAAAAGAGAGAGGCTGATGAGGGAACAACTGTTTATAGCTGCTATAACGTAAGCGACAACAGGAACTAACTCGTTTCTATTAAATGTAACTATAAACGGATGAAAAGTTTGACGTGTTCTGTAATAACTTCTTTGTTATCCTCGGCAAATTGCTGTGGTATAAGAGGAATAAAACACCTGGCGACGTAAATAATCGACTTCACGCTCAGTATTTTACTATAACGCTAAACACACAGTGTTTATTACTTACATAATTAGCACGTTTACCTGTTTTCACCTTGTGTACGATTATTAAAATAACATAAAGTGCACACATTATCCATCATTATAACACAGATATAAACAGAGTGTCCAGAAATTAACACTTTTTAGCAAACACTTCTTCCAAAATATTTCATACTTAGTTTATATTATATATATATATATATATATATATACATTTTTTTTTTCAGATAGCCTTTAAGAACACCTTTGACAAAAGAAGAAGGTACTGAAATCGTTCTCATGGCTGGATCGGGAAGCTGTCGCAAGGTTGCGATGGAGATGCATAACACCAGAGTTCATCACGAGAGAGAGAGCGAGAGAGAGAGAGAGCGAGAGAGAAAGAGAGAGAGACGACTCTGTGTGTGTGTTTACAAAGAAATGGCAATCACGTAGAGGACGTTTGGTAAATAAAGTTACATTAAAAATGTTAATTTCCCCTATGTACGCTGTATAATGCCTTTATTTATCTACTAATCTTAGCAATATTAAAAAGGTAATTGTCTCTAACAAGAACTGCAGATGAAACAAAAGTTTCGTCGATCGGTTTACTCCATTCCCACTGAGGAGTCTGCGTGAAGGTTTTTTTACTCAGATTGATCCCTCAGTCTGCAGCTAATCAAACACTACCTTATTTAATTTAATACTTCAGACTGATGGAGCTAGCTTGGTTAGCGAATCTTAACGAGCGCCGCCGTGATGGATTCTAACTTCCGCTGTACTCTGTGTTGTCCTGTTACGGTCTCTATAGGAACCCTTATTAAAACTGAATTAATTAAACAGAAACTGTTTGAGTGTTGGTAAGAATAAAAATGAGCTCAGGGTCAAGCTGTGCTGTCGCTGGCTGCCACAACAACAACGATGAAGTGAAGAAATTCCTGGAAAATATTTGTTTTGAGCAACCAAGCGTCTCTATCACTCCGCTTTCTCTCAACGTTACCCAAGCTGCGTGTTTAGCCTAAAGTCGCCGTGTTTCCTGTACAAAACACGGCCTATATTATTACTGCGCAGGTAATTATATGCTTCTGTGCTTTTGCAATTTCGGCGTTCTTCTCCATTAACGGCTTCAGAGAAAACGAAGTAGTCAATAATATCAGCGTAGCTAACCTCAGGCCAGAGCTTCATGTCATCTACCCAGTCATTAAACTTTGACGGCTGGGGCACTGTCAAAAGACGATCATTGCGACACCGTAAAGTGTCGACACTATGCATTTTTTAGCCATTTTCCCAAGTTTAATGTCACATTATCAGTTAGGAACATACGTTAATTTGACTATAAACGCCAGAGACCGGAAATGTAAAACAGGTTTCCGATATATGAGCCAGGCAAGACTTCGGCGTTCAAGGAAAAGATGGATGTTGTATATTGAATCAGCAGCATACAGTGAGGTGTGTAATTGCAATAGATTCAAACCTCATGATGGTGTGGCTCCTTCTGGATCGACCCATTTCTTGGTTACTTCATGGACCGTGATCTTTTTAACACGCTGAAGTGTGAGTTGTCAAGGTGAGATTAACGCTCTAAAAGTTCAAGGAGCCGAGCCGAGGTGAGGTGATTTAAGACTGACAGTGCTTTTCATCTTTTCTTCTCCGGGTTCAGAACCGCATCGTTATGAGAAGAATCCGGCCATGATATAGAGACATAAAAACCTCAAGCGCTGTGTAGAAAGTGCTTCAGGCTTATCTGGAAATTTTTACAAAGCAACATAAATCAAGGCAAAAAAAAAAAGCATCAACCTTTCAAACTAATATTTATCTGATCAAATTAAATATTTATTGAATATTTAAGAGATCAAAGGTCACTGCTGAAGTTGTTTCTCTTGGTAAGCATTGCGAGATTAAAGGGTGCTGGTTGTATCACGCGGCATCACTTCTTCATTTGGTTCTCACTTTATTGTGTTTCATGGTCTAATTAATTCCTTTGTCTGTGAAGGTCAGGAAAGTGTTTAACAGCACTGAGACCGAGTGCCTGCACTTGTGTTAATTTGTCTGGTTGGTATTCATATCTACCTACACTTGAAGGAGAAGGGACACACTTTTACCACACTGCTGATTGGTCAGAAGGAATTCGCAGGTTTATGTTAATGCGCTCGTTCTAGTACGTTATCGTTTCTATAGTAACAGCACATTCACAGGGACTTGAATGAGGGACAGCGGACGTTCCACTGATAATAAACGAATTAAAAAACACATGTAATAGTTGACATGGTGTTGATAAGTTTTCTGTGAAGAGAAATGTGTCACTGGAAGGAGTCTCCAGTGTCAGAGGTAAAGCTGTAACTTTAAGTTTTCCGACATCTTCAGGACAGAGGAGTTTACGCTTCTTCTTTGCGGTTTCTAGGTAACACGGTTACTTCAAGAGAGAGAAGAAAAGAGAGGCCGGTGAGGGAACGACTGTTTACAGCTGCTATAACGTAAGTGAGAACAGGAACTAACTCGTTTCGCTGATTTTCCACAACGTTAAACGTAACTATAAACAGAAAAATCCTACGGCAAGGATTGCAAGTCAGTTTCCTTGTAGTTTATAAAAACTGATTAAGGGGTGGAGCTACGTATGAGCTCAGTATATGATGTCACAAAATGATCTCAACAGCTTTGGACCAAACTTTTGTGATATTAGAGGATAGCGATGTGGTACGCAGAAACTAGCTAAAAGATTGCTGTCTTTATGGTCACATAATTTGACAGCATCGGGATTAAAAAAAAAAAAAGCTGAGAATGCGACTATGCAAATAGAAACCTGCGATGGAGCAACATGTTCTGAGGTTTTGGTCTAAAATATCTGAAGCTATCTGGACTTTCATTGGTTAAAAAATGCGAAGGGGTGTGGCCACATATCGCCGATGCTGTATATAGTGAGCAAGGGAGCTAGAATAAGGGAGTCCACTTACATTTATAGTGCACTTCAGGCAACTGAAGAATTATGCAGTGATAACAGCACTTCCGTAGAGCATGATGGGAGAGTTCTTGATAAATTGAAGTCAATTTTCTATCTAATTTTCTATCTTCTAATTGAAGTCTTTCTTTCAATGCACTTTATTTGAATGAGTCGTTATTTATTTGAAGGAGCTCTAAATAATGTGAGCTTGTAAACCCCTGAATGAAAAGGACATAAGTTGTACTGCAGTCAGGGAAGTGATTAAAAAAAAAAAAAACAGGTCTCCAGAGTCAGTGAGAAGGCAATATAAATTTACTGAAGAAATAAACTATCCGTGAGTGAATCTCTCCTTTTAAATGGGAGGAAAAATGAAAGTGTTTGATTCACACGCAGTGACAATCGCTCCAGATGGAAGTGAAGCATTTCCGCAGAAGGAGAAATAAAACCCCAAGCTAAACATTAATCAAGTATCGATTATAAAACTCACGCTCAGGGTGTCATGATGGAAGGGTTTATGGACCTTTTCTCAAAAAATCAATGTTCACTCACACCACGATGATGTCAGGGAGATTTTATAAACATGATTTAACATTTTTAAAATGTTACTGAACATTTGGGATCAATGTCGGTTTGATCTTTAAACGCGTCAGAGTCTGACAGAGTTAGTGCTGAAAATCCATCATCATCATCATCACCACCATCATCTGAACAGACAAGTAAGTAAGTAAGTAAGTAAGTAACCTTTATTTAACCAGGATAAAAACTTATTGAGATAAAATCTCTCTTACAAGAGTGACCTGGCCAAGAAGGCAGCGAAAGACACACCAACAATTAACACAACAACAACAATTAAGCAAACAAACGACAGCAACAACAAAATAATAATAAATAAATAAATAAATAAAAACACCAGATGGGAAAGAATTAGTGGAAAAATATAAATCAATCAAAAGAAATAGAAAAATACATAGTAAAACAAACAAGCACACCTAGGAAAGCAGAGAAGGAAGGACGCTGGCATTCGTACAGACCTGAACCGGCTAAACGGAAGGAAAAAAAACAGGAAATATCCACACTGTAATGAGAAAGCTAGGAAGGCTAGGAAACTGACAAATGAGGTTGCTTCAGACGAGGGGTATAAAACATACGGCCCTCCGAAAATCAATACTGGTTTAATCTGGCTCACCAAATGAATTTAGAATCTGTGATCTAAATTAAAGTCGTCTTGTGGACCGTAATTGAATAGAGGGCCATAAATTCAGGGCTGTAAACTCAGATACTGACGAAATTCTTTGTTAGCAAGCTAAACACTTATTTGTTTTTACCCTGTCTCTTTCCAAAACAATTAAGTTAGGAGTCTCAAAGCAACAGGAATGAATACTTAGTATACATACTAATACTTTTACATTTTTAATTTTTTAATAATTTTGCAAACTATATTACTTTCTCCCTACTTCAATATTATGGGCTAATTTGTGTAGATTCATGACATAAAATCCCATTAAAATCCATTTCAGTGGAAGGGGTGTGAATACTTATGCAATATCCAAGAACCCCATCAGTACTGATTTATTTAATGAAAATATTTCAACTACTCTAATGTTATAACTCTCCCTTGGACATGTAATTTTCAGTTGATACACAAGTATTCTTATCAATTCAAGACATAAAGCTTGGATGAACCGAACACTAGCAAACAAGATCACTAGAAACCCAGGCAACATCCACACTAGCAAACAAGATCACTAGAAACCCAGGCAACA
>CM075016.1:23851774-23866739 GCA_037576675.1 Pangasius sanitwongsei | reverse complement strand
TCTGTGTCTGTCAGTCTCAGTGAAGGAGGCGTGGCCTCTGTGTCTGTCAGTCTCAGTGAAGGAGGCGTGGCCTCTGTATCTGTCAGTCTCAGTGACAGAACTTTAACGTGGTCTAAAGTTTCATTTTTGGTCAATCTGTCCCTTTACTGATGAAGGTATTTACGTTCAGTGTGTGTGTGTGTGTTTACATCCTGTCACCTCGGACTTCATTTAAACACAGTTTCAGATTCTCGCTGTTTTTGTTTTGAGAGAAAAGGAATTAACATTTTAGTTTTATCTATTTACAATGTTCCAAAGCACGTACAGCTTTTAACCTTGTAGCATTCAAACCATTTCACACTGTGTCTAAAGGATCTTGTTGCGAGAGTGTGAAGTGTGTCATAGGTCACAGACTTTACTGTAAACAAAATACAAAGTAATACAAATGATCTTTTTAAGAAAAGAGAATCATTGTTTATTTATGATTCCAATGAAATCTGATAAGGATGTTAATAAACTATATTTCCCACAAGTCCACACTTCTCCGCTCTGATTGGCTGGAAGTTTTGTCCTCCTGCAGATAAAAGCAGGCTGCAGTGTCACAGAGCAGAAATCACTGATGGACACATCTCTTCTCAGGATGATGAAGCTCCTATGTGGTGGAACTCTGATTTTAACTCTCGCTCTGTCTTACTACGTTTACATGCCGTTACCTGCGACTGTCTCCGAGCCGTGGAAACTCGTGCTGGTGGGGGCGACGTTTCGCACCGCCACTCACCTGGTAAGAAAACCACTTAACTCATTAACATATTCATTCATTAACATAAAGAGTGAAAGGAAGTAATACGGAAGATACCTGAGCCCTTAATTAATTTAATTAGAAAATGGGGAAAGGTGAGATTACCTAATTATGTCATTTGAAAGACGTGTACAGATGGAGACAGGTGAGTTTCCTAAGTGACAGGTAACTCTGGGACAGGTGAGAGAAAAGTGTAGAACAGAAAGAAAAATGACAATAAGTTAAAAGACAGGGGAAAAGTATAAATGATAAAACGAAAAAAAGAGGAAAAAGATGCAAGACAGGTGAGAAGGATGATGAAGGACAGGTGGAACAAACATTTCAGACAGGTGAGGGTTAATATGGAGGGAGGACAGGTGTATAAGATAAAGAACAGGACAAGTGTATAAAGATTAGATAATAAAGATGGATAAAGATGAAAGAAAGAAAGAAAGAAAGAAAGAAAGAAAGAAAGAAAGAAAAAGCACAGGTGAGACAAAGATGGAGGACAGGTAAGAGTCAAAAAAAAAAAAAAAAAACGTCACCACCATAATACCATCATTACATCAAACACACTGTAAGATTAATTGAATATATTTAGCAATAAGGCTAACAGAACACAGAATAACAACATAAACACTAAATATAATTAGCAATAAGGCTATCTGAATGTAATAAACAATAAAGCTAACTGAACAGAATTAGCAATTAGCATTTTTGAAGGAAGTCAGTGAGGGAAAGTGAGAAACATAAACATAACATAAAGAAAGAAATAAACGAAATATTGTTACTGAATTAGCCTTCACGCTAGTTACAATTGTATTGCTAGTCACAATTAGTAGGTTTTATTGTTAGTAGGTTTTAGTTGAATAATAATTTCAACTGATTCAACTTTGATTAAATTTTTGTCCTGAACTGAACATGGAGACTGTGTTGTAGTTCAGTGGTCAGAGATTAACCTTTGACCTGCTTAACACTACACACTTAATGTCAGTGTGTGCTGTGTGTGTGTGCTGTGTGTGTGTGCTGTGTGTGTGTGTGTGCTGTGTGTGTGTGTGCTGTGTGTGTGTGCTGTGTGTGTGTGCTGTGTGTTCTCCTTCTGGGTGAAATGTGGCACAAAACCGCAGGAATTTTTGTTGCTACGCTGTTTATAAAGTTCACACCGTTACACAATCACAGCTAGTGCGCTTTTGCTAGCTAACAGGCTAATTATCGGTTAGCATGTGAGATACAGACCATATCAACACAGACCACTCACAGTGCATTATGGGTAACACACACACACACACATCAACATCAACAGTACACACCATATAAACACTCCAACATTCAGTACCATCAAGATGGTAACAGGTACAGAGGCCACGCCTCCTTCACAGTGTGTGTGTGTGTGTGTGTGTGTGTGTGTGTGTGTGTGTGTGTGTCTGTGTGTATTTCTGTGTGTGTGGGGGTTTAATAGTGTGTGTTGTGTGTTTATAAAGCTTGTTGTTTAGTAATTTGTGTGTGTCTGTGTGTGTGTGTGTGTGTGTAAGCACGTTGTGTGTGGGCAGTGTATTTATGGGCGGATGTGGGTGTTTTGTGTGTGTGTGTGTGTGTGTGTGTAAAGCATGTTGAGTGTGTATGTATAGTGGTTGTTGTGTATTTATGATTCTTGCTGTGTGTGTGTGTGTGGTGGGGTTTAGTAGTGTGTGTGCTGTATGTTTATAAAGCTTGTTGTGTGTGTTTGTGTAGGTTTAGTACTGTGTGTGTATATAAAGTGTGTGTGTGTTGTGTGTTTATAAAGCTTGTTGTGTATTAGTTTGTGTGTATATAAAGTATGTGTGTTGTGTGTATATGAAGCTTGGTGTGTGTCTGTTTATTAGTTTGTGTGTATGTAAAGTGTGTGTGTGTGTGTGTGTATAAAGCATGTTGAATGTGTATATATAATGCTTGTAGTGTGTGTGTGTGTGCGTGTGTGTGTGTGTGTGTGAAGCATGTTGAGTGTGTATGTATAATGCTTGTTTTGTGTTCATAAAGCCTGTTGTGTGTGTTTATTAGTTTGTGTGTATATAAAATGTGTGTGTGTGTGTGCGTAAAGCATGTTTTGTGTGTATAAAGTTTGTTGTGTGTGTGTGTGTATATAAAGCATGTTGGATGTGCATATATAATGCTTGTAGTGTGTGTGTGTAAGGATGTTTTATGTGTTTATAAAGTTTATTTTGTTTTGTGTGTGTGTGTGTGTGTGTATATAAATCATGTTGTGTGTGTTGTGTGTATATAAAGTGTTTGTGTGGGGGGCTATTAGTGTGTGTGTGTGTGTTGTGTGTTTATAAAGCTTGATGTGTGTTTAATAGTTTGTGTGTATATAAAGTGTGTATGTGTGTGTGTGTGGGTTTAGTAATGTGTGTGTTGTGTGTTTGTGTGTATGTATAATGTTTGTGTGTTTAGTAGTTTGTGTGTATATAAAGTGTGTGTGGGGGGGTTATTAGTGTGTGTGTGTGTTGTGTGTTTATAAAGCTTGTTGTGTGTTTAATAGTTTGTGTGTATATAGAGTGTGTGTGTGTATGGGTTTAGTAATGTGTGTGTTTGTGTGTAAATGGTTTTGAGTGTGTATGTATGATGTTTGTGTGTGTTTAGTAGTTTGTGTGTATATAAAGTGTGTGTAGGGGGGTTTAGTAGTGTGTGCGTGTGTGTTCTGTGTTTATAAACTTTTTGTGTGTTCAGTAGTTTGTGTGTATATAAAGTGTGTGTGTGTGTGTGTTGTATCCCCTCAGGCTGATGTCTCACACTCTCTGGGTCTCGCCCATCATATCCGTGTCCTCAGTCTGCTCGTGGCGAGTTTCGAGCGTTTGGTGCCGGCGGAGTTTGAAGACGTTCAGACGGAGGACACGGAGTTTGACGGTGTTCAGGTTCGCGTGTACACGCCTCAACACCAAGACGGCACACTGCGACGCGCTGTAGTGTTCGTCCACGGGGGAGGGTGGGCTCTCGGAGTGCCTAGTAAGTGTGTGTGTGTGAGGTTGACTAATGCTGCATGTTCAGTTAGCCATATTGCTAATTACATTCATTTAAACCTGTGGCTAATTGCATTCAGTGAGCCATATTGCTAATTATTGTTGGTAGCCTTATTGCTAATTATGGTTAGTTAACGTTATTGCTATCGTGTTAATTATTGTTTGTTTGTTGTTATGCAGAGCTGGGGTCTTATGACTTGCTGTGCAGGAAGATGGCGGCCAAGCTGAACGCTGTGGTTGTGACAGTGGAGTAAGTGTGTGTGTGTGTGTGTGTGAGATGTTTCACCGGTGTGTGTGTGTTTGATGGGTGTTTGTGTGTGTTTCTGTGTGTAGTTACCGTATGGCCCCAGATGTACGCTTCCCTGTGCAATATGAGGAGTGTGTGCAGGCGGCACGTCACTTCCTGCAGCGTGACGTTTTGGCGCGTTACTCTGTGGATCCGGACCGAGTCGCTGTGTGTGGTGACAGTGCAGGAGGAAACCTTGCTGCTGCAGTCGCACAACAGGTGAACTTTAACCTCTACTTCCCCTACTGACCTTACTTATTGCTAATATAGGGAACAGAATGAGTTAATACTTTCATGAAATGTCATGTTGCAGGATCTGGATCTTTCTATGTATTGTTACAATCCCTATTTGAAAAGAACCAGGACATGTTACAGTTACTATTTAAAAAGGAAAGAACGTTGTGGTGGTCACTGCTGGGGTAGATAGACAGTGGGTGTGGCCACATTTTTATAGGTTCTTAATAGGTTAATAGGTTCCAGCAATCACATTTCACCAGTTATTTGCAGGTTCCAAGTTTTGAAAATGTTCCAGGCTTCAGGCTGATGCACCCTGGACCACCCCTCAGAACCTAGAGGAACCAGTACAATATAAACATTGTCACATCAACAATCTTCAGATCATAAAAGTAAAAACTCTGCCATATAAAACATTGGTTGCTGTTCTTCATGGACTTAGTCCAAGCAAAGCGGGGACTGTAGGTCTAAGCCGGTCTGACCTGCCAACTCAATGAACCGTTCCAGATGCTCTTACTTTAGGCAAGGCAAGGGTTCATGACCTTGCTCAAAGTCCAAAACATGGGCCTTGGTGGAGCTGGGATTTGACCTTTCTAAATCCTAATCAGAAGCCCAGTAGCCCAAATGTAAAGTCACTATTGCCCCAGTTATTGGCAACAAAACAATAACCTCCACCTTAGCCCCCATGTGACAGACTTGACTATGGCCAACAGCTTTCACCCACATACAGTATTTTGATAAAATAGGACCATTCCACATCTCAAAGGATCCCCAAGGGCATCACCTGGCTCAAGTCCAGGACGGCTTCTCCAGTTGTCCTCCCATGATGATGGGCTTGAATCTAGATGGTTAAAAAGAAAAGAATCAACCTTAGTGATGTTGCTTACCTTGCAAAAAAAATCTGACCTATCAAGTAACAACAAAGAAAAGCAATATTGTGCTCTATCATTTGTTTTACATAATTACTCATGACTTCATAGGTCATGTTTGTGTGGTGCCCAAGAATTTGGCAACATCCCCCGTAACAATCTTGGCAGTACGCCACTCAAAAAGAACACAACAGACCCAGGACAAGAGTGCATGTGAACTTTTTATTTTTTCATTTTTTGCTTGTGCCTTTGCTACAGTTTTCAGGCAGTCAATTTGCAAAACAAATAACATAGCAGCCTTCTGCTTGCTTGATGCCTCAGATTTGCTCAACATAACTGCCCAGAAAAGAGAAATCATATGAATATATTCACAAAAGCCTTCTTTTCAGTACAGCCCTTAACTGACTACATGAACCTTTTTTTGAGCTGGTATCCACTGCCATCTCAATGTTTAAATAGCATACTAATTCATTCAGATCACAGGTTCTCAATCTTGGTCCTGGAGTACTGCCTGTCCTGCCCATTTTGGGGTTTTCCCTGCTCTCAAAACACCTAATTCATCCAACAAACCAACTAACAGCCCTTCCTGGTTGAAGTGGGTGTGTTAGACCTGGGAAAACATTCAAATGTGCAGAACATGGGGTACTCCAGGACCAGGGTTGGGAACCTTTAAGTTAAATGATTAGCTAAATGGGTGTGGAGAAGTCCTTTGTGGTCTCCTACCAGGTGCTACCAGTAACCATATTCATGTACCAGGAGGGCTGCCATAAAGAACTCTGACTAGATTGTCCAGGAGAACAAAAAGTATCCATGGACAGGGCACTTTGGACAAGCAGAAATTAGGCATTGTGGACTCAAATTGTTACTGGAATTTCTCAAGAATTCTTGCATTCTTTTGCTCTAGATTGGACAACAAGACAGCAGAGGTGATGGTGATGTGAGGGACAGCAGTAGTGACAATGTGAAGAACAACAGCAGTGATGATGCAAGGAACAGCAGTGGAGGTGGTGTGGTAAAGTTTAAGCTACAGGTGTTGATCTATCCTGTCCTTCAGCCTCTGGACTTCAATACTGCATCCTACCAGCAGAACTGGGGAGTCCCCATCCTGTATCGTGACCTGATGGCACGGTACTGGCTGGAGTATCTGGGTGCAGATGCAGCTCTGCTCCACACCATCCTCCTGAACAACCACACGGCACTGGACGAGTCCCGAGCCAACCCTCACCGCTCTAAAGTGGACTGGACTTCGATGATCCCTGAGTACATGCGCAAACAGTATACGGCCATCTTCCCTCAGACCGGCTCGCCCTCCGTCCTACAGGACATCCCTGCGATGCTAGACCCGCGAGCTGCTCCCCTGCTAGCCGAACAGGAAATATTAAAGACGGTGCCAAGTGCTTACATCATGACGTGCGAGCATGACGTGCTGAGGGATGATGGAATGATGTATGTCCGGCGCTTAGGGCACGCCGGCGTTTCTGTCACACATCGTCACTATGATGACTGCTTTCACGGCTGTGTGAGCTTCGCCTTCTGGCCATCGTACTTCTCCGTGGGGATACGAGCCATAGACGATTACATCGCCTGGCTTCACACACACCTATAGATGTTACAGTGTTTACCTGTATACACACTTTCACACTCAGGCTGTAGGTGTAAAAATTTTACTCATGTTACTGTCATTCAGTGGTGGTGACAAAAGGAAATACAACACTTGTAAAACTGCAATACTGCTTAAATATTAGCATCTCTGTCTTGTATCACATCTATGAAGTTTTAAATTAATCATATGTAAAAGCTATGTCAAAATTGTAATTTCTCTCAAGCCATTCCCCCAACTTCACCCTATTCCCTCTGTCTCTGGGGCCATACACCTTGTCCTGCCCCTTCATTCCTCTCTGCAGAGAGCTTAATGTCATATAACCCTGGGAATGCCCAATCTTGTTGCCAAACCCTTACATTACACCCTCTCTCTCTCTCTCTCTCTCTCCCCCTCCACATGGCCCCACACTAAAGCCCTATCTCTGGTAAAATCCACCTGACCCCATCTTTTCTGAAGAAATCCACCTGGCCCCACCCCCTTATCCCTCTGTCTGGAGACATCTATGTGGCTCCACCTCCTCATTCCCTTCTGAAGACATCCACCTGGCCCCACCCATTTACCCTCTCTCTGGAGACATCTATGTGGCTCCACTTCCTCATTCCCTTCTGAAGACATCCACCTGGCCCCACCCATGTACCCTCTCTCTGGAGACATCTATGTGGCTCCACCTCCTCATTCCCTTCTGAAGACATCCACCTGGCCCCACCGACTTAGCCCTCTCTCTCTGGAGACATCTATGTGGCTCCACCTCCTCATTCTTTTCTGAAGACATCCACCTGGCCCCACCCCCTTTACCTTCTCTCAGGAGACATCTATGTGGCTCCACCTCCTCATTCCCTTCTGAAGACATCCACCTGGCCCCACCCACTTATCCCTCTCTCTCTGGAGACATCTATGTGGCTCCACCTCCTCATTCTTTTCTGAAGACATCCACCTGGCCCCACCCCTTTTAGTCTTTTCTCTTTGGAGACATCCACATGGCTCTGCCCCTTTAGACCTGTCTCAGGAGACATCTGCCTGGCTTCGCTTCCTCGTCTCCTTCTGGAGACATCTACCTGGCCTAGTAGTGTAAATTGCAATTCGTAGTAGAAACATAAACATTGTAAAGACATAAATTAGGACTGAACTCACAAATCTTACAATTTCAAGATCTGATTAGGGACGTAAAAATTCTATTTGACACAAAAATAACTCCATAGTATTTTTTTTACTGCCTATAGTAAATTACTTAAATGCAAGGATAAAACGATATAGCTGACATTTTGAGAAGGTGAGGATGTTAAAAGACCTAAAGTACGAGCTGAATGCAGCACGACTGATTTACAAAAGCAGTACATACTGAAGTGTGTGTTCCAAGCTAAATTACAGACAATAATTCTCAATTCTTTACAAATTTTAATTTCTATATTGAATTTACGTACAATAGATAACTCTATAAACAACTACATACTCATCTGACTTGCGTTGCTTGCGTTAGCTTTGTGTTTATTGTAAAATATTGTTCTTATATTGTAGAAAATTGCATTATAAACTTATTATTATATTCAGTAATAGCAGTATTATTAGTAGTACAAATTAGCTAGTGTGTTGATTTTAGAGATTAAAGGCACAGTTTGTTCTCTCTCCGTCACCATTTATATACAGTGTTATGTACAAGAATTACAAAATTGTATTTTTCTTTTTTGGCTATAAATAAAACATGTTACAGGTTACATTTCGAGTTGTGAATATTTGTCATTATTGTGGTATTTCTACAATTTTACTTTCATATTTGTATGTACATACGATACATTTATTAATCAACTATTTTGATAAACTGAATATGGAATGTGATTGTCTACAAATACAATGTACATTTATTTAGTACATTGTATGTTACTCCCTCTTTCCTCTCCGTGTGTGTGTATGTGTGTGTGTGTATACACATATTTAGCTTTTTATGAGGACCGAAAAGGACCAAATGTCCTCACAATCACCAGGTCTTCACAAAAATACAGTTTTCTTTTACAGCTTTTATTTTAAATAAACTAAAAGAGGTTAGGTACATGTTATGTTTTAAGCATTAATTAGCTACAGTAATCATTATGTCAATGGACAGCCCTCACAAAGGCGTGCGTGTGTGTGTGTGTGTGTGTGTCTGTGTGCTTGCATGTGTGAATGATTGATGAATGAGAATAAACAGATGAGTGTGTTCTGTATGTTCTCAAATACTCTGCCCTCTGGTACAGTTCTGATTAAACACACTGTCAGTTATGATCCTTTACACCCACACACACACACCACATTATTCTGTGCAGAGGAATCCAGGTCAAAGTTTATCTCCATAAATACACAAGGACATTGTTTGACTCTTCACTGACATTACGTTAAAGCTTCACAACACATTTATTCAGACACGAGTATTCATCATTTTCGTTATCAGCTGTAAGAACACTCCAAAACACTGATAACGACACTAAAGCAACCTCTCAAACTTCACTCTACACACTTTACGCGGCACTCTATGTAGTGGAGTGTGTAGAACGTTTTGGTCTAAACAGGAATTTGGTACGTCACATCACTGAGCTGCCAGAAGAAAAAAAAAAAATCAGAAACAATTCAGATGCTCTGAAACCCAAATTAATCACATTAAACATTGTTGCTAACTCTTAGCTAATCTAAAATAGCTAATACATTCTCTCTCTCTCTCTCTTTTTCAACAACCTAGCTCAAAAAGTCGGCAGAAGTCGCTAGATGATGTCATAAACTAATTTTGTATATTCACTGATTTGTCATGATTGTTTGCATACCAAAGCTTTTAAGTATCACTGGAATAGCAAATAATAGATTATAATGCATTTCTTATAGAAAGAAGTAATCTTTGCTGCCCTCTGGTGGTGGTACCTAAGCGGTGCAAGTGGCAAATATTCTGTATTTTCAAATTAAAATAAAAAAAATTCTAATTCACATTTTATTGGTCAAACACACAAACATACACAGTAGGATTACGTGCAGTTTAATGGTTTTTTTTTTTCCACTGTCTGTAACATAATAGAGTAAATAAATAGAATTTACATAAGCTAGAATTTATTTCTATACAGGTAGGAAAGGGAAAATATAAAAATATAAAAATATGATATAAAGGATACAAGGATCGGTGGCAGAAACAGTATGGCTGTATTTTGAATAAAGTGCAGATATGTGAAATATAATGTTGTACGACTTCAGATGGAGGTATTTTCCTGGTTCAATGGCCTGTGAGAAGAAGCTCCTCCTCATTCTCTCTGTATTGACCTTCAGGGAGTGAAAGAGCTTCTCTGACCACAACAGAAAGAAGAGTCCATTGTTCAGATGGCTGAGATCCTTCACTATGTTCCTGGACTTGTTACAGCACCGCTTGCTGGAGATAGACTGCAGGTCAGGGAGCTCGGTGCGGATGGTACGCTCAGCTGATCGCACCACCATCTGGAGATCCACCTGTCCTGCTTCCTACTGTTCCTGAACCAGACTGTGATGTTTCCCATCAGGATGCTCTCGATGGTGCAGGTGTAAAAGTTCCTTCGCACCTCAGAGGGCAGGTTAAAGTCTCTTAAGCGCCTAAGGTGGTAAAGACGCTGACGAGCTTTCTTCACCAGGGTGTTAATGTGAAGGGCCATTTTATTTTCTCTATATATTTTTACCCTTCGATATTTTTTAAAAATATTTTTTATAATTTTTAAGTGCAAACATGACTTCTTCTTCTTCTGCTTGTGGACCTCTTGAGATGTTTAATTTGAGATTAATTTGCTTTAATGCAATTACAGTCACACACAATGTCATATTCAAGCCCATCACTTCCTATCGGTTTATTTCAGCTTTTGTGTGCATATCTACAACAACACCACCACCAACTACAACAATAATAATAATAATAATAATAATAATAATAAAACATTAGAGAAGACAGTCCTATGGTGTGGTCCAGTTCCACACTCAAACTTTAGTTCCTATGCAATCCCCGTTTACTTTTTGATGCAAAAATGAAAGGAAAGCGTATAAGTGTGATTTCGTATCCTGCCATTTACAACCTCTCTGTTGTAAAGAAGCTTGAAAGGAAGCAGCAGAGATCGTTGGTGCATCTCATCAGTGCACGTAGCTAATCAACAAAGCTAGCACGAATTCTAGTTTGAAATCAGGTAACCAATTTTCACACTGATTAGTGCATTATTTAAATAGTGTTTAACTCATTAGATTTAGATGCTATACATAGCTACACATAACAACAACAACAACAAAAAACAAAACGATGGCCTTGCACACAAGTGACAAACTACAAGCGACACAAGTAACTTAGCCTTAATTGTCTTCTCACTCAAAAATTTTGTGAAAATTTATTTATCACCAGATTAATATACAAATAATAAGATAAAAGTAGAGTATATTACAGAGTTTGGAAAAAATGATAGCTAATACAATCAACTAACTTAGCCTTTGTTTTAAGGTAGATTGTTTGTGTTAAATAAAATAAATTCACTATGGAATGATTTTTTCCTTTTATGTAACCTGAAACACTTTTTATAGAAACTGTTTGATGATTTTTATCGATATATTTATTATTTTATTATTGCATTTTCAAGTCTTGATTAGGATTGAGGTTAGAAGTTTAGCAGAGGTTGATTTGCTCCCTCTGGCGGCCGGCGCAGGTAATAACACTCTCAAGCTCTCTGAATGACGCCACGCCTCCAAAACGTGCCTGCTGATTGGCTGGTGAAAGTCCGTCCGCGGCTGCAGATTGGCTCCTATTGCGGAAGCGTCGTGCGCATGCGCAGTGTCTCTGTGTCTCTCCGGGAGGGGAAAGGACGCGTCTCGGAGAGTGACGGCTCGTCAAAATGGCGGCGTACACACTGATTCGGAGCGGCGGGGGGATTTTAAACGGTCTGAAATGTTCCTTAAAGACTTTCAGTCATGTTCCTCAGAGCTGTGCCGCTTTATCAGGGTGTAAACTTTTACAAAACACGCAGTGGAGGAGTTCAGGGCAGCTCTCAGTGCAGGAGAGAATCGAGAGTAAGAGGAGAGCAGCTCTGCAGGGAGGAGGAGAGCAGAGGATCCAGGCGCAGCATAAACGGGTAAAAACGCACTAAAACACACTAAAACACACTAAAACACACTACAACATACACATACAACTTATAAAACATTAACTGCAGTGGTTTAGAGCGTTTTAAAACAAACATCCCTGCTGAAAAACAACAGTAAAACCATCACAGAAGTTCTAATGGTTTCCACTGCAAACACCATTACAAACTATCAGCTCACCATTAAAACCATTACCATTACTGGTCCTTAATGGTTTCCACTAGACATAACATGCCACCAGTTACCAGTAGAGACCCACAGGGACCATTAGAGTTTCCATTAAAACCAATCCAATTCCCATTATAACCATTAAAACCATTCCAGATTCTGTGAGGGTTCCTGTTTAGGAGTTTATACTGCACCTGAAACACTGAATAAAACAAACAAACAAAACTTCATTTCTACTTTACACCTGAGAAACATTTCCGTGGAAATCACAGCTTACTGCAATCCCTGTCTTTTAATTTGGTATATTTTAATTAAGTATAAAATTATATGCCGTTTTTAATGCTACTGTTTAGTTTAGTTTAATGTAATGTATTAATTACTTGATTGAAGTAATAATGAATGCATTAAATTATACTAAGCAACTTAATAAAGTAATGACAATTACTTATGCACAATGCACTTGGCAATTAATTAATTAATTGATTAATAGTTGTTCTAGTAAAATACTGAGTGAAAGGGGGGTGTGATTAGCTGGAGTTCCTCTGACCAAGTTTAAAACCTTAAAGTTGCAGCTTTATCTCTGACTGCTACAAAGCACTGACACTGGAGACTCCTTCCATAAACGTTAAATAAACATCTCCTTGCTTCACGAAAACTTCACCATATCAATGATTTTAATTGTTAATCTGTTTATTATCAGTGCAGCGTCCGCCGTACACGTCCCTGTGACTGTAGCTGTGACTGTGACTGTAGCTGTGACTGTAGCTGTGACTGTAGCTGTGACTGTGACAGTAGCTGTGACTGTAGCGGTGGCTGTGACTGAAGTTGTAGCGGTGGCTGTGACTGTGACTGTAGCGGTGACTGACTGTAGCGGTGACTGTAGCTGTGGCTGTGACTGTAGCTGTGGCTGTGACTGTAGTTGTAGCGGTGACTGAGACTGTAGCGGTGACTGAGACTGTAGCGGTGACTGACTGTAGCGGTGACTTTTACTGTGACTGTTCTCGGCATTTTCACATCTTGCTGTCGGAAACTGCACTCGCTGTATACTGCACCATCTAGGAAGCCTGATGTAATGAAATCAAATTAAATCTGAAGTCTCAATGTACATAAAGTTCATCCTGATGATCCTTTAGGAAGTAAAGTACAGCCAAAATGGAATTACCCATAATGCACTGTGGCATTTAGGAATTCAACATGCATTTTATAAAACACTGTATTGTGCTGTTATGGTAAAATATGGTAAAATAATTGCTTTAAAAACAACGCGTCATATATTTTTTGGCAATTTATAGTTACATTTAACGTTGTGGAACGTCAACAAAACAAGTTAGTTCCTGTTGTCACTTGCGTTATAGCAGCTATAAACAGTCGTTCCCTCACCAGCATCTTTTTTTCTCTCTCTAGAAGTTAATAAGGCAAAAAAAAAAAAAACGCAGCTCGTTACGCACATTACCGAGAAACCACAAAGATGTCGGAAAACCGAAAGTTACAAATAAACATCTCCTTAAAGAACATTTCACCATATCAACAATTACACACATTATTTTAATCTGTTTACGTGGAGCGTCCGCCGTACTCGTCCCCGTTACTATGGAAACAGCGCATTAATTATAAATAAATCTTAAGGCTCTTATTTTGGACACGTTTACGCGAGGACGTGTGTGTGTGTGTGCTCAGAAAAGCATAAAGAGTGAACAGGAGAGGAACGTGACGGACAGAACGGTCACTCCAGTGCCGCTTACTTCGGATTTGTGAGAGTGTATGGTTGCATTGGTGATGTTAATAAAGTTTTGTGAATTTGAATCTGTCCTCAGGGGAAGCTGACGGCTCGAGAGCGAATCGCTCTGCTGCTGGATCCCGACTCGTTCGTCGAGTACGACATGTTTGTCGAACATCGCTGTGCAGATTTTGGAATGCAGGCCGATCACAACAAGGTGAAACATCAGCGTATCGGGAATTTATCGTATCGTTACACCTCCAGTTCATACTGCGTTGATTAGATCCGTGTGTGTGTGTGTGTGTGTGTGTGTGTGTGTGCAGTATCCAGGCGACAGCGTAGTCACAGGACAGGGCCGGATCAACGGCCGTCTCGTCTACGTCTTCAGCCAGGTGAGTAACAGACGACCTCTGACTCTACCCTGTCCCGATCACATGATGTCACAGGATATGATGTCACATCTCTCGTCTCCTGTTCTCAGGACTTCACCGTGTTCGGAGGGAGTTTATCGGGAGCTCACGCCCAGAAAATCTGCAAAGTGAGTTCCGTCTGTCCGATCTGTCCAGCTTCCCTTATGAAGGGGTGTGTGTGTGTGTGTGTGTGTGTGAGAGGTCAGAGGTCATTCAGGACACGCGTGTGTTGTGTGTGTTTGCAGGTGATGGACCAGGCGATGATGGTTGGAGCGCCGGTGATCGGGCTGAATGATTCGGGCGGAGCAAGAATCCAGGAAGGAGTCGAATCTCTCGCGGGATACGCCGACATCTTCCTCGTACGTTTAACTGATAGACAGATTAACATGCAGATGGATGGAGAGAGCAGATAGATAAATGGATAAACAGATAGACAAATAGATAAACACATGAAGACAGATGTGCAGATCCCCAGATGTGTGTGTGTGTTTTCTCACTTTCTTTCTCTCCCCCCCCCCCTCTCTCTCTCTCTCTCTCTCTCTGCTGTGTGTATCAGAGGAACGTGTTGGCGTCAGGTGTTGTTCCTCAGATCTCTCTCATCATGGGGCCATGTGCAGGAGGAGCCGTTTATTCTCCCGCCCTCACTGACTTCACCTTCATGGTCAAGGTGAGGCTTCACCTGTATATAACTCCGCCCACTCCACCTGTATATAACTCCGCCCACTCCACCTGTATATGACTCCACCATATTGCAGACTGTCTCTTTTTCATCTTGTTCTGTATTGATTTTGTGTGTATGTGCGTGTGTGCGTGTTTGCGTGTGTGCGTGTGTGT
>CM075016.1:23844274-23849274 GCA_037576675.1 Pangasius sanitwongsei | reverse complement strand
GTGTGTGTGTGTGTGTGTGTGTGTGTGTGTGTGTGTTGTGCAGGCGTACGGTGGCGCATACGACGTGATGAGCTCTAAACACCTGCGTGGTGATGTTAATTACGCCTGGCCGTCAGCCGAAGTGGCCGTGATGGGGGCGAAGGTAAAAAACTTCATATCACTGTGATGATTTTATTATTATTATTTAAATTTATTCAAATATCGTTAAAATAGATTTAATCTGAAACGCCGCGAGTGTCGCTTGCGTTCTCACGCGCCTCGCCGTGATGCATCAGAGTGCCAAAGTCGCTTATTTTACCGCCACAGGAGGCGGAGTGAAGTGGGCGGGGCCAGGGGACACAAGCTTACCTGTATGCAAATGAGAAAACATGGCGCTCAGGATGTTTTATTTTTCCCAACTATGAAACGTCGTACCTTTTTTTTTTTTTTTTTTTTTTCTTTTTTTTTTCCCTACTTCCTGTTAGCTCATCCTGACCTTTCGATTTTTGTCGTGTTCAGATTTGAGTCTAATTTAGCTGAAGATTAACAGAGTAACATAAAAAGATGTTAAAATGTTAACCAACAGTTTTATTACAGAATCCTGACGGTAGTGTAACACACACGCGCGCACACACACACACACACACACACACACACACACACACACACACTCTCACACACACACACTGTTACTCAACACTGAACATATCAGTAAATAAATTTTTTGCATGTTCATATTTTAGACTGTGCAAAAAATTCTAAGTTTATATAAATAAATAAAAGTATACATTTATGCAATAATATTAATTTTTTGAAAATACCAGTTTTAATATAAATGTATTCAATTTTTAATAAAAGTATTTGAATTTTATTTTAATAATTTTAGTTTCCGTAATCAGTAAATTAAAGGAATATAAATGCTATAAACATCAAATAACAAACATAATATTATATACTTTTACTGAACAACAAACAAAGAACGATATAAAAAATATTATATTTAAATAATTATACTAATGTGTT
Organism: Pangasius sanitwongsei; assembly: GCA_037576675.1. Classification (NCBI taxonomy): domain Eukaryota; kingdom Metazoa; phylum Chordata; class Actinopteri; order Siluriformes; family Pangasiidae; genus Pangasius; species Pangasius sanitwongsei. The sequence goes on along the minus strand of CM075016.1, from coordinate 23,848,272 downwards.
AAATATTTTTTTGTCTTACACACTTAGAAAACTGGATAATGTAAGGATAAATAATTAAATAAATCAATTTAATATTGCAGGATTTTGTTTTTGATTGAAATGTTGCGTTTGCGGGGGAATAAATGTTTTTATTTATTTGTTTGTTTGTTTATTTTTCTTTGTTTTGTTTGTTTGTTTGTTTTCCCAGGGTGCTGTGCAGATTATTTTCCGGGGAAAGGAGAACCAGGGCGAGGCGGAGGCCGAGTACGTGGAGAAGTTTGCGAACCCTTTCCCTGCTGCTGTCCGAGGTACGTACACACACACACACACACACACACACTCTCTCACACACACACACACACACACACACACCTTAACTGCATGTTAGTGTGTCACGCTGTGGTCACTATGGGAGGTTCTGCTGATGTACTATGTAGTACAGTAGTGTGTGGTTTGGGACGAAGCCACAGGTTCATTTTGATTGTGACTCAGATGTGTGCTAAGTAGTATGTACTACAGACTGTGTGTGTGTGTGTGTGTGTGTGTGTGTGTGTGGTTTGGGACGCAGCCCGTGTCTGAGGTTGTGTTTAAAAAAAAAAACAAAAAAACAGTTGACCGAGGCTGCATCCCAATCTGCACAAAACAGTGCATCCAGTTTGGGGAGTGTTCCTGGTTACCATGACAACCTGCCACCGTCTGCCTGGGCTGTGTCCCAAACCACCATCCTGCTATGCTAATAACTATGCTAATATAGAATGCTGCGTTGCTAAATAACGCCGTAATGGGCCTCGTCTCAAAGCGCACACTACTGCACCAAGTGGTATTTTAGAATCGTGTGTCTGTGATGCACTAGTTAGTGAGGTAGAGTGCGGATTGGGACGAGGCCCGCAACTTTATTAGGGTACATGCGCACTGACTGTGAGTTTGCTATCTGATCATTTTATATCGCTTTTGTTTTTATTGTGCAGTAGTGAATTAAAGCACAACAAACACACACACACACATACACACGCACACTAACGTTAAGACTCTACCCGTGTGCAGGGTTCGTTGATGACATCATCCAGCCGTCCACCACGCGCATGAGGATCTGCAGAGACCTGGAGGTTTTGGCGAGCAAGAAACAGAGCAACCCGTGGAAGAAACACGCCAACATCCCGTTATAACTCCGCCCACTGAGCACTACACACTTCATCTCCGCCTGTTAACACACACACACACTGTCACGGTTCAGGCGGATGAAACAATAAACACCCTGAACACATCTCACTGTGCCTTGAACTCTGCTTTCACACCAGCTAGCAACAACATTTAACAATATTTCGTTTTTTTATGGTGATATTCGCAAGCTAGCTAGCTAGATTAGCTAAGGTATTTCAGTCACAGCCACTTGTTGCATTGCTAGTTAGCTAGCTTTAGTGACTAGCTTCACGTGTCTTTTAATGTTGGACATGAATTGAAAAGTATTTTTTAAATTCTAGCACAGATTTGTGCGTGAGCATTGTTGCTAACCGTGTGGACAGTTTCAGCCAATGGGATGTCATTTAGGACATCAGTGGGCGGAGCATCAAGCTCTTCATCTTATGTTAAATACCAGAATATATCTGAGTAAAGTAAACTTTCTGAATCAGTTCCTCATCATCAGCCAAACATCAATCATCAGGTTAACCTGACAGAACGTTCTAGATTAATTTATATATATATATAAAACTCAGTGTGGTTGGATGTAACTGAGAGGATGCAGAAACCTGCTAATAAACATGTTCGTTCGAATTCAAATGTAAATAAACTACCAGTTGATCGGATCCAGTAAGGGGCAGTAAGGGAAGGTCTGATCCACTAGAGGGATTCGAGAGGCTTTAAGGAGGCAATAAAGGGCAGTAAGAGGTCGTAAATAGCCCCAAGGGTTTGGTGTTAAAGTAATAGAGGTTTATTAGCTGTTAGATTATTATTCTTCCGTTGTTGAGTTGCATGAGGAGCCTCTGCTTGTCCAAACCCGGGGCAAAACAGGGCTTTAATGGAGAGTAAGGGGCTGTAAGGGACATCATGGACAACAAGGGGCTTTAATGGACAGTAGGGGACATCATGGACACTTAGGGGCTTTATTGGATCGTTAGGGGCTTTATTGGACAGGAGAGGACATCATGGACAGTAGGGGGGCTTTACTGGACAGTAAGGGGCTTTATTGGACAGTAGGGGACATCATGGACAGTAGGGGGGCTTTATTGGACAGTAGGGGACATCATGGACAGTGTGGGGCTTTATTGGACAGTAGGGGGCTTTATTGGACAGTAGGGGGCATCATGGACAGTGTGGGGCTTTATTGGACAGTAGGGGGTTTGAGGAGGTGTTATTGGTTGTAAAGGTCATAGAGGTTCAGTAGATGTCCCCAGAGGACAGTAAAGGGTCATAAAGGAATCTAAAAGGGCAGTGAGGTTTATTATAAGTATGTTGTTAAATCTGCATTCAGTAACACCACTCATCTAACAGATGGGTAACTAGGTGCGCTATGGTGTGTGTGATGGGGCAGTTTGGAGTGTACAGGCCTGTAGGGGGGCAGTAAGAGAAGGAGAGGGACAATAAGGGGCAGTAAGTTGGATGGTATTCCACACTGTCTAATGGTTCTTCTGCGACAGCACGAGTTTGTAACAGAGGTAAATGAAGTGCACTGAAACACTCATCATGTGAACTGAAGTTTTGATAAATTGGTGGATTCTGTTGTACAGATGATCCACAGCTGAGCTCTGGGTCCCAGAACATTTCCCCAAACAATGATGTGATCATCACTGCAGTATTTATTCGATATATACGTGTGCTGTTAGTGTTCCACCATGTCAGAGTTTACTGCAATCACTCAAACAGAGCCACATGTGAGTTTGGAAATTCAGAAACACTCACGAGGAAGGAGGGAGAGAGTGATGGATGAATAAATCGGATAACACGCTTCATATGTGAGCTAGTGATGTGACGTTCGCATGTGTCAGCCTCTCTTTCTTTCTTTCTTTCTTTCTGTCCTTTCTTTTCTCTATGTAGATGTAGGCAGTGTCATTACTCATTCATTCATTTACCTTGAGTAACCTCTTCCGCTTCCATGGAAACCTCTTTTCATCATCTGAGCTGTGTGTGGGTGTGAATGGTGAGGTGTGTGTTTGACTCTCAGCAGCGCTCAGCTTTCTTCTTCTCTGAGGAACGCTGGCTAAAAGAAAGTGGCTGAAACACACTAGCATCAGTCCACACCCAAACAATTAAATACATTGGGAAAGATTTATCAGATTTTGGCAAAATTAGGTCTCTAAAGGTTAAAGAGGTGGAGCTGAATGATTTGAATGTTTTCATGCCTCATTACTGCCATGAAATCAGCGCATTTAAAGCGCTCTTGGACATTCAGTGGAATGAAGCAGAGTTAACTGATTATTTTCCTATAACAGCACATCCCCAAGTGTTTTATTCCTCTTATACCACAGCAATTCACCAACCAGTACAATTTTTTTTTTTTTTATTTAATGTTGTGGAACGTTTGCGAAACAAGTTAGCTCCTGTTCTCACTTACAGTTATAGTGACTAGTTATAGATATAAATTATAAATGCATTATAGTCTTTTCTCTCTCTTAAATTCCATCCAGTCACTTCTCTAAAACGTGTGCTCTGTATTTCGCTGTGAAACATGAATTGGATGCGTAAAGTTTTGTAGATTTGCCTGATGGTCGGTGTGTCTGTACGGAGGTGGGCGGGGTTAAGAGGTGAAACACAGCCACTGGAGGGCGTCAGAGACGTTTGGCTTCACTTGATACGCAGCCATGAGAAAAATGCAGCGCTTTCACTCCTGCTGTTCAGCAGTGACGTCATCGGCGAAGTGTTTGAAGTGAATGCTTTGATCTGTAATGACTAATCCTCTCCTCTGTAAGGCCTGATCCAGTGTGAATACAGTACAGCACATTGTTTCGGTTTTGCCCAAAAACTAATGACCGACTAATGAGAGGGTGCAGCTGAGAGACAGACAGACAGACAGACAGTGTGGT
>CM075016.1:23836774-23839274 GCA_037576675.1 Pangasius sanitwongsei | reverse complement strand
CAGGATGGACAGAAGAAGTTCTGAGTTGGACATTGGACATCCCAGGTTGGACACAAGAAGCCCGTGTTATAGAGAAGAAGTTCCAGGTTCGGCAGAAGAATCTTCAGCTTGAGTAAGAAGTTTGAGGTTGGACAGAGGAAGCTCCAGGTTGGAAAAAATAAATTTGTAGTTTGGGAAAAGCCTAGGCTCGGGCACAAGAAGCCCCAGGCTGGGTAAAGTATATGTGACAGAAGAAGTCTCTGATTGGACAGAAGATTCATGTGATATCAGTATTATATTGTAAGGTTTGAGACGCAGGATTTCATTAAAGCAGGCGGTTGCGTTGCCAGATTCACTGATTTTGATCCACATATTTTAAAACCTTTCCAGTTAACTACGAATCTCAAACGGTGAACAGATTCAATCAGAAAAGAAGCTCAATCTGTAAGCTGCTGGAAATAAGGAGACATACGGACAGCCGTCTTCGGGGGATCGTTATTTTGGCATCATAGCGTGTGTCGTCAGAGAACACATTTCTGTGTTGTGTCCGAGTTTGACCCCGTGACTCGCTGCGTCTTTGGAGTGCTGCTGCTTGATAAGGGTCAGAGGTCGGAGGTCAGGTCAGACCTGAGGCATGCAGCGTTGTCAGGAAACAGAGCGTGTGGTGAATTCAGCATGAGTCTCAGCTGCTCTCAGCCCTCACACACACACACACACACACACACACACACACAGCCTTGCTTATTGTAATATACTCTATTATGTGGTATTACTTTAATGCACTCTGTAGTACAGTAGCGTGCGGTTTGAGACCCAGCCGCCGTTCCTCGTTAATCCGATGCTGCAGCTGTTGGTTTAACGAGACGTCTGGATGCTGAGTGTTTCTCCTTCTTCTTTCGCCTTTTAACTCCGCTGTAGTGTGTGTGAGTCATGGCATGACTGCATGCAAAGCGCTGTAGATCTTATATGTATATATGTGTATGTTTTTCTTTTCCTTCCAGGGATGAAATGATCAATCCACAAAAAAAAAAAAAAAAAACACTGAAAAGTGTGAAAATGGCTATAATGTCCAGGAAAAATCGCTCGGAAGCCACTGAGGTGCATGTGTGAGCACAGTAAATGCAATGTCCGATAAGAAGAAAGTGCAGTAAAATTGGAGAAAAGAGAATCAGGAGTGAATCAGGGAGTAAATGATTGAGTCCTGGAATAAATCGAGGTAAATCAAAATGAATGAATCATAAAGCTGGTGAGTCATGGAGTTAATGAGTTAATCCTTGACAGAAAGAGTGATTCAGAGACTTAATGATTGAATCATGGAGTGATCTCTAAACGAGTGAATTAGAGCTCAAACGTGCAAGTAACAAGTGAATCAGGGAGTTAATGAATAAACGAATGAATTAGCATCTTAATGAGTGAATCCATGTGTGAATGAGTGAATCAGCATCTTAATGAGTGAATCAGTGTCTTAACGAGTGATTTAATGTCTTAACGAGTGAATTAGCATCTTAACGAGTGATTTAATGTCTTAACGAGTGAATTAGCATCTTAATGAGTGAATCCATGTGTGAATGAGTGAATCAGTGTCTTAACGAGTGATTTAATGTCTTAACGAGTGAATTAGCATCTTAACGAGTGATTTAATGTCTTAACGAGTGAATTAGCATCTTAATGAGTGAATCCATGTGTGAATGAGTGAATCAGTGTCTTAACGAGTGATTTAATGTCTTAACGAAAGTGTCAGTATCTTAATGAGTGGATCAGTGTTTTAACGAGAGAATCAGCATCTTAACGAGAGAATCAGCATCTTAACGAGAGAATCAGCATCTTAACGAGTGAATCAGTTTTGCAACGAGTGAATCAGCACCTTAACGAGTGAATCAGTTTCGTAACGAGTGAATCAGCACCTTAACGAGTGATTTAATGTCTTAACGAGCGAATCAGAGAATCAGGCTGTGCGTGTATTTATAATTCTTTTTTTTTTCTAGTCACTACGTCACATCAAGACTTTGAAGGAAATGAACAGAATTCGTTTAGAGACTGATTTCTAGTCATTTCTATTCCTTATTGACGTTTTCCTGCACATGAGTAAATCTGCTGTTTTGGAATCTGTGTATCGTCATAAGCCCTTTAAATTTCATTTTGCCAGAGTGTGTGCAGTTCTAGGATGAATTGTACTCTGTGTGTGTGAGTGTGTGAGTGTGTGTGTGTGTGTGTGTGTGTGAGTGTGTGAATGTGTGTGTGTTTATATGTGTGTAATTTAATTAAAACATGAGCATCACCATGGTAACTGTCTTTCTAATCTGCCATACTACATATCTGCAGGGTAACTGAACTACAGTATTAATAAAATCAAACACACACACACACACACACACACACATATATATATATATATATGTGTATATATATGTGAGAGCAGTGTGTTGTGTTCTGACTGGCTGAGAGCAGTATGATGTGTTCTGATTGGCTGAGAGCAGTATGATGTGTTCTGACTGGCTGAGAGCAGTATGATGTGTTCTGA
>CM075016.1:23796275-23813843 GCA_037576675.1 Pangasius sanitwongsei | reverse complement strand
GTCTGCTGTCATGTTGCCATATTGTAAAGCGACCTTGAGTGTGCAGAAAGGCGCTATATAAAATAAACTTATTATTAACAAGTGAATATGGCCCGTTTTATTTACGATAAGACATCTTTACTTGTCCAAGAGGGAATTTGGAAACCCAGGATGCGACAGTCACTTAAAATGAACAACAACAAAACATTTAAACGCTAAATTACTGAATATGTAAAACATAGAAAAATTTAAAAACATTAAAATTAACCAATTAAAATGAATTGTCTTCATCTCTCTGTCTATCTATCTATCTATCTATCTGTTCGTGTATCTGCCTGTCTATCCATCTATCTGTTCGTCTATCTGCCTGTCTATCTATCTATCTATCTGTCTGTTCATATATCTGTCTGTCTGTCAGTTAACCTGTCTGGTTGGTCAGTTGGTCTGTCTTTCTATCCATCTTTATGTCTGTATGTCTAGGGTCTGTTTATCTATCCTTCTGTCTGTCTTTCTGTCTGTTTGATGGTCTTTCTGTGTCGTTTGTTGGTGGATCTGTGTGTCTTTCTTTCTGTCTGTCTTTCTTTCTGTCTCTCGGTTGGTTGGTTGGTTGGTTGGTCTACCTGTCTGTCTGTCTTTCTCTCTACCACTCTGTCTATCTGTCTGTCTGTCTGTCTACAATGGTGATCAGTCTAAATGAGCATCTTCTCTCTTTTTGATTCACAGGGGTTCCTCACTGGACTCACAAAACATCTGAAGAGAGAGACAGAGAGAGAGACAGAGAGAGAGAGCGAGAGAGAGAGAGGAAAGAAAGAGAGACCTATAGGAAGGAAAGCACATCTGTTAAACACATCAAGTCAGAAGTCTCAGCAGGACCTCTGCGTTTTCCGTTGAGGAGAAATGATCTGGAGCGCAGTTTGTCGGCCTATCATTAGGCCACAGGGCCTCACGCTGAGGAATGGATAGCCTCGCCGCTAACGCTACAATTACTGCTTTAAGGATGGGACACAGCTAATGGAAATCATTTATACTTTGGCCTGAACATCAGCAGAAGCAGCAGTATTTGATGTAGCCACTGTATTACTCTACGTCTCAGCAAAAGTAGTATTTGTTATCACTTGTGTTGGATTGGGACCGATTCCTTTTTCTAAATTTATTTATTGATTTGTATAGAAGATGGCGGCGACGTATCGGATTGTGGTCAGCAGTATAAACTATTATAACAGTGTCGTAGTTGACCGACGCGTTCAGCAGACCGTGCATTACTGTAACGGACCATGTGGAGCGATAAAACATGGACTTAGCTGCACTGTGGCTCATCGTAGTACCTGTGCTGAACTTCTGGATTCCTCCCAGACGTACACCGATCGGCCAATCAGCTACCACGATTCTGCGTCTAAAATGCTTGAAAATGGTGGATGCGGTCATGTTGGATTTGGTGAGGATTTCCATTATCAGGTCGTTCCACGAGTGAAGAAAGGATCTGCTATCCAGAGCTCAACGAGCCTGAAGGATATCACCGGTGAGGCAATCAACTTGGCCAGTGGGAAGATGAAGGAGTTCTCCTTCGAGAAGGTGAAGTACTCCTCTAGTCATGTAACCTTCAGGAAAGGTAGAAAGGTAAGACCCGACTCGTTTAGCCGGAGATCTGCCGACCTTGATGTCATCTACGGACACTTCGGCAACGATGAAAACTGTCCTCCGCAGAAATCAGCACCAGATGAGCAGAAGTTGAACCGAAGCATCTCACTGGAGCAGAACTTGAACAATGCAGCCTCATTTTATCTGAACAACCTCACAGAGGAGAACCTCATTGCCCGGATTCTGGAGAAGACCAAAACAGACAGCAATGCTTCCGGGGAAGATATCAAAGCTTGTTTGGACATCCTGCTCAAGTGCTCGGAGGATTTGAAGAAGTGCACAGACATTATAAAGCAGTGCATAAAGAGGAAGTCCATGAGCGGAGACGGTGAGGATTCTGGAAATCCGGATGCTATTTACAAAACCATGATGGCGCGACTCTCTAGCTACCTAAAGAGGCTGCCTTTTGAGCTTGACCTTGGGCATGCAGGAAGATCAGAGCACAACGATCTATCAGAGCTGGTCAACACACTCCATGGACTTCAGCAAAGGCCTTTCTCACCTTTTGGCAATGAACAGCCTCCTCGATATGAGGATGTGGTCCAGTCCCCTCCATCAGCAAAAGTCCAGTCTAAATCCTCAGCTTGCTCGTCTCCCGAGTCTCTCGATGGCACCAGGGATCTCCCAGGAAGTTTAATATCTGCTCAAGGTCTCTCTGTATCACTCCCTGCCCATTCATCTGCTAATGGAATGCAGTATTCCAACCTTCCCTCTTCCACCAGCAGCACCAAACCGTCCACCCTTCATTATCCCATCTCCACTGGCCGCCATGATGCCTCCTCCTCCTCCACCAACAGCATCTCCAAAGAAACCTCAATGGAGACCCTGTACATCGAGGAGGACGCTGACGTAGGTCGAGCACTGGATAGGAAGCAGGGTTCTAGTGTTTCAGAGTCCAGGCAGCTTTCAAAGAGACATGACATAATGTCACGTCCCAGTGCTAGCATTACTGACAAACTTCCTGATCTCAATAGAAATGGAACTGTATATACACCCAAAGCTGAACCAGGAAGTAACCAGACTTATAAGCCATCACAAAGCACCGAGTCAAGGATACTCTCAAATTCGGCTCCACACATCACCAGGGAAGGTGTTGATGAGATTGATAAACTACTAATGGACTTGGAGTGTCTCTCTCAGAACATGCAGAAGGAACCTCCACTACCACCAAAGCAGAGACAGATAAATGCGTACCAAAAAAATCTGCACCAGATTGGCTCCTCAGGGATTACAGGTCCGCCTTGTCTGAATCCTCCTGCCATCTCGTCCACCAAACCGACAAATCGCAGCACAGAACAAGCCGGCGAGGAGGACGATGGTGCTCTCTTGCTACGGATTCTGGAGAGCATTGAGAGCTTCGCTCAGGAGCTGGTGGATTGTGGAGCCGGAACAGGAACTCAGTCAAAAGAGCGTGAGGTGATGCGTCTCCTTCAAGACACATTGGCTAAGACTGAAATGACTTCAGAAATTGCTCCTGTGCCTACACCTGCACCTGCACCTGAAACGGCACCAGGACCTTCACCTGCAGGACCTTCACCCTTAGCTCCGGCTACACCTGTACCTGTAGCTGTACCTTCAGCGACTCCTGCTCCGTTCATCAGTGGGAGAGACACGGGATCTACTATCCTCATCCAGCAGACGCCAGAAGTCATCAGGGTGAGTTCTTAAAAGATGCACGAATTTGTGAAGGGATGTGTGGATGAACAACAGTGGTGAGGCTAGCTTTAAAAGATCTTCAAGGGAGGCTGGTCATAAAACATTCATTAGTACATACTTACTCGCATAACTCACAAACTAAATTAACTAACCGTCAGTTAGTTTCATAATCAATTTACTAGCATATGTGGGAACGTAGCTTAGCCAGGTAGAACTAGCATTTAGGATGCTAATGTCGTTTATGAGCGACAGTGAGTTCTATCCACGGTTATGTTTACGAGACTTTAGTTGAGGAAATTAAGGTTTTTACATTTTAAGGATTTAGGTCTGATTGTTCGCCTCGAGTCAGTTGTTTCCGGCAGCCATGTTTTTCTGTCACCGTGGTTACGTAATATCGCTGTCTCTTTTAAACATCAGCGAAGTGTAAAAATTCATTTGAAGCTCACAGATTGTTCTGCCAGCGTAAGTTTAGTCATGAATTATGCATGCAGCCTGCGCGTTATGGAAATCGTAGGGTACTTTATATTCTCCTGTGTGTGCGTTTAAAACTGGGGTCGTGACGAGACTTCCATTTTCTGATCTACTGAATAAATCATTAGTCACGCTACAGGAGCTGGATTTTTGTTTCGTGCCAGTAACTGCTGAAATAGCAACACATCGATCTGTTACTCAGAGTAACGTGAGACAGACCTCTCATCGTCTCTCAGTGGCAGGGTGAGACAGCACTGCAGATCGGAAGCAGTGCATTCTGGGATATATTTAGGTTTTTTTTTTTTTTTTTGCACACCATGAAAGTAGTGTTTGTGTGTTCGTCCTTTCGGGAATCGGAGTGTTCTTTATCAGAGTTAAGAGCAGTCGTGTTAATCAGGGGCACTGTAAGAGAGCGTCGCTTTCCCTGTGATGCACTCGTTTTTTTTATCGCTTTATATATTTATATTCTTTTGTTCTTTCTTTCCTTTTCGTCTTGTTTTTTATCCCTTTATCTTTTATTCTTTTATTCTTTTATTCATCCATCTTTAATATTCTTTCTTTCTTTCCTTTTTGTCTTGTTTTTTTTATCCCTTTATCTTTTGCTCTTTTATTCGTCTCCCTTTCATATGAATAATTTCTTTCTTTCTTTCTTTCTTCTGTTCTTTCTTTCTTTATCCTCTCTCATTTCATATCTGTCCTTTCTCATTCTCTCCTCGCTTTCTCACCTGTCTCACTCCCTTGTCTCTCTCTCTCTCTCTCTCTCCTGTCTCATTTTGTCTCTCCTTTCTTCCTAATTTCTTTACCTCCCATTTCTTTAGTTCCCATTTTTCAGTTTCCTTTCACCTGTCGCACTCTCTCGCTCTCTCTCTCTCTGTCTCTCTCTCTCTGTGTCTGTCTCTCTCCCTCCTGTCTCTTTCTCTCTCCCTCCTGTCTCTCTCTCTCTCCCTCCTGTCTCACTCTCTCTGCGGTAAACTCTGCCATCACGTGTTGTAAGCCTGTAAGCTGATACTCGCCTGCTATCTACAGCTCGCTATTTATGATGTTGCCATCACCCTCATCGGGAGAGGAAGGCTTTTAGTGAGAGCAGCCTAAACACACACCCCCACACACACCCCCACACACACACACACACACACAAACACCCCCACACACACACATACCCACACACACACAAACACACACTAGTTAAGGTCAAAGCTAGTTGAGGAATGGTTTTGGATTTATGAGTGTCCATAATTTTTTGTGCAGGACAGTGTGTGTGTGCCTGAGAGAAAGAGAGAGAAATAGTGTGTGTGTGTGTGTGTGTGTGTGTGTTTAGCACCCCCCTCATCTTACTGTGGCATTTCACTGAGAGACTGAGTGACGCCGTGGGGAAAACGGAGCTCGCGTAGGGGGACAGAGTCCTGCTCGTTAACACAAGACAGCCAATCACAGACATAAACACTGACGCCACACACACTCTGAGTCAGTGCACGGCATGAGTGTGTGTGTGTGTGTGTGTGTGATGGTAAACTGTCTGCCCCTCTAAATTGGATCTGATGATGCCTCTGTCTTCAAGTCGCTCATTCCAGCAGTGTGACAAATCTGTTGTGAACCGTCTGTCTGTCTGTCTGTCTGCATATCTGTCTCTGTCTTGCGAAACTATTTCCGATTAAAGTGTGAAGCCTTTCCACTCAAATACACTGACGAAATGTTGAATTTAAATTCCAGCTGACAGCTGATGATGTCATGATGGGCGTTACAGCAGGTGACCAATCACCAGCCTTGATGCAACTCATACTCACTGAAGTCCTTTGGTTTTTTTTCTCTTTCATCTTTTTATTTCTTTCTTAACGTCGTTATGAGAGTTCTCACAGCCAGTCTCTCACCTGTTTCACTCTCTCTTGCTTCTTATTCTCTCCTGCATTTCTCTGTCATGTCTCACTTTCTCCAGTAAACTCTGCCATTATTTGTTTAATGCGACACTCACCTGCTACCTACGGCTTTCTTTCTTTCTTTCTTTCTTTCTTTCTTTCTTGTGTGCTTGCTTGTAATAAGCGTCTCCTTCTTCAGTAAAACACTCACTCTGGGGCTGTGAATTATCCCCTCGCGGCGCCTCTTCACACGGTGTTGACAGAGTGAACTGACCCACTACACCTGTCAGGAAGTGCACTTAATCGCCATGGAGACGGGGAAGCCCTGGCTGGAACTGCAAGTGCTGCAGCTCCCATTAATCATCCGCAGTCCTCTCGAGTTGAGTGTTCAGGCCAGTCAGTCAAGCACAGAGTGAGTGATTCAAGTATTCAGTCCACAGAGTCAAGTACAGAGTCAGTGATTCAAACAGTGTAGGTGATTCAAACATTCAGTCCAAAGAGTCAAGCACAGAGTGAGTGATTCAAGCATTCAGTTCACAGAGTCAAGTACAGAGTCAGTGATTCAAGCAGTGTAGGTGATTCAAACATTCAGTCCAAAGAGTCAAGCACAGAGTCAGTGATCATGCATTCAGTTCAGAGAGTTGAGTACAGAGTCAGTGATTCAAGCATTCAGTCCAAAGAGTCAAGCACAGTGTCAGTGAATTGAGCATTCACTCCACAGAGTCGAGTACAGAGTCAGTGATTCGAGTATTAGGTCGAAAGAGTCAAGTGCAGAGTCAGTGATTCAAGCATTCAGTCTAAAGAGTCAAGCGCAGAGTCTGTGATTCAAACATTCAGGCTAGAAAGAGTCAAGTACAGAGTCAGTCATTCAAGCATTCAGTGAGTCATTGCATTCAGTCCAGAGTCAAGCACAGAGTCACTGATTCAAGTTTTCAGTCCAGCGAGTTAAGTATTCTGCCAAGAGAGTCAGTGATTCAAACATCCATTTCAGAGAGTCAAGCAGAGAGACAGTGACATGGGTCAAGTACTGAGTCAATGATTCAAACATTCAGTCCAGTCTGTCAAGCACAGAGTCCATGATTCAAAGGTTCAGGCAAGTGACTCAAGCACCGACTCAATGATTCATTCATTCAGTCCAGAGAGTCAAGCACAGAGACAGTGATTCAGCATACGTCGAAATGACTCTTGATGACCCTGTAGGGTCTCATGTGCTTCCCAGTGAGGCAGGAACCTTTCAAGTAAGCGGTTACCAAAGCGTGAAAATGCAGAGTGAAAACGTGATGAATGTTGCAGTTTGTCGTTTATTTCACTATCTCACTGCCTGGTGGGAACAGCGTAAGAAAAAGATACGAATAGTGCCGAGTGTTAAAGCCACAGAAACATCATCCTGAGAGTTCTCACTGCTACCTGATCAGAAATATCCTCTGTGCAGCGTGACAGAAGGAGTCTTCATGCAGAGATCAGTAACTATGACAACAACATTGTTAGTGTTCTTTCCTTATCTGCGCTTAAAGATAGAGTTCTATAGATACACTTCTGTGTGTGTGTATGGAAACACACACACACTCTTGTATTTATTTATTCATCGGGCTTGTTCACACACGGTCTCACGGTCAGAACAGCAACATTACATCATCACAGACAGGAAATGATGTCATACTGCAGCCTGGAGCCAAACTCTGCAAGAAACACAACACACACACACACAGAGAAAGAGAGAGAGTTAGAATTATTATTATTGTTTTATATTTTTTTCTTACGTTTAATTCTGTAATTTTACTCATTTTATCTTATTCTGTATGTAGTGCCTTTATATTGCCCTTAATTCATGCACATCATTTGCACTATTTTTTTAAACTTTTTTTTTGCACTATTTTTTGTTTATTTTAATCTATTAATATTTTATTTTATTTCTCCTGTTTTTACACTACTCCTCCGTTATTTGATTCAGCAGTACAAATGTCCAATTCTTTGTCATGCCAATAAAGCACATGAAAACTGAGAAACTGAGAGAGAGACACACACACCCACACACACACACACACACAAACCACACACACGCACACACACACACACACACAAACCATACACATTTGTAAAATGGTACATTTAAGAAGGAATTGTAATGCTGGAACTTACTGCTTTTACATTTTCTGTCTCTCTAACTATATGTGTCTAACTGCCTGTCTGTCTGTCTGTCTGTCTCTCCCTCTGTCTGTCTGTCTATCTACCTGTCTCTCTGTCTGTCTGTCTGTCTCTCCCTCTGTCTGTCTCTCCCTCTGTCTGTCTGTCTATCTGTCTGTCTCTCTGTCTGTCTGTCTGTCTCTCCCTCTGTCTGTCTGTCTGTCTCTCCCTCTGTCTGTCTGTCTGTCTCTCCCTCTGTCTGTCTGGCTGTCTCTCCCTCTGTCTGTCTGTCTGTCTGTTTCTCAAAAACTATGTCTATATTTCTTAGTCTGTCTCCTTAATCTGTCTGTTTCTTTGGCTTTATCTGCCTGTCTCTCTATCTCTCTCACTGTCTGTCTGTCTCTCTATCTCTCTCACTGCCTGTCTGTCTCTCTATCTCTCTCTTACTGCCTGTCTGTCTCTCTATCTCTCTCTCACTGCCTGTCTGTCTGTCTCTCTGTCTCTCTTACTGCCTGTCTGTCTCTCTATATCTCTCTCACTGCCTGTCTGTCTGTCTCTCTGTCTCTCTTACTGCCTGTCTGTCTCTCTATCTCTCTCACTGTCTGCCTGTCTCTCTATCTCTCTCACTGCCTATGTCTCTCTATCTCTCTCACTGTCTGGTTGTCTGTCTCTCTATCTCTCTTTTACTTCCTGTCTGTCTCTCTATCTCTCTCTCGCACAGGTCACAAACTGGGCGTGGCTTTTCCAGTGTTAATGAGCGCAGTGTTAATGAGTTAATTGGGAAAGTGTGTAATGTTGCCACTGACAGCAGTGTGTTAGCATGTTAGCATTTAGCAGCTCTGACAGACTGATGGCTCGGTGTTCAGGAGGCGGAAAAAATGAGGCTTTATTTTCAAGTGTCTCTCAGTAGAGCAGCAGCATTCAGCCCTCTAGTGGTGCAGAGGAGCAACTACACCTGCACTACACGGGTAATAATAATAGTAGTAGTAATAATAATAATAATAATAATAATAATAATAGCTTAGTATGTTTATAGCATCTTATTTATTCAGACTGCTTTATATTGTGTGTAATAAATATGACAAACATTAATATAAAAAAATGTAAATGAACAAAAATGTGTGGTAAAAGTACGGAAACTGTGGTACTTTGTCTCCCCCTGCTGGTGAAACGTGGATCTGTTTAACATCATTCACATCATAAACACGGGTTTAATAAAGATGAACTGAATTACACACTGCTGTGTTATTATCACACACACACACACACACACAGCTGTGAATGTGTGACTGTGAGACAGAGGCAGTATAAATCATGACAGCTCTAGGGTATACACACACACACACGTACACACACTAATGTAGATAGAGATAGATAGCTGTCTGTGTGTGTGTGTGTGTGTGTGTAGTCTGCCTGGTACCTGGTGCAAAAATAACCTGCACATTAGAAGCTCTGTCTGTATTTATGGCTCTGACTGCAGCATCAGGGGGCGGAGCAAGAGGGTGTGGTCTCAGTAACAAGGTCCGCCCTCTGATATAGGAGGGGCGGGGCAAGAGGAGCTGAACTCAAGTATTTAACCTATTACTGATACGTACAACTATCTTGTCTGTCTCTATAACTGTCTGTCTGTTTTTCTGTCTGTCTCTAACTGTCTGTCTGTTTCTCTACTTAATCTGCCTCCATTACCTGTCTGTCTCTTTCTTTGTCTGTGTCTCTCTGTCTGTCTCTAACAGTCTGTCTTTGTTGGACTGTCTGTCTATCTGTCTGATTCATTATCTAACTCTCCATCTGTTGGTAACTAACTGTCTGTCTCTCTGTCTGTATGTATCTGTCTCTTTGTCTATCATTCTGTCTGTCTATGTCTGTTTTTTCCTCTGTTTATCTCTCTAACCATCTGTCTATCTGTCTGTCTGTCTATCTTTCTAATTATCTGACTGTGTCTGTAACTGTCTGTCTTTCTGTCTTAACTGTCTTACTATTGCTAACTGTCTATCTCTGTTTGTCTGTGTCTGTCTGGCTCTAATTGTCTGTCTGTGTTATACACTATCTGTCTGTCTGTCTGTCTGTGTCTGTCTCTAACTGTCTGTCTGTGTCTGTCTCTAACTGTCTGTCTATCTGTCTGTGTCTGTCTCTAACTGTCTGTCTGTCTGTGTCTGTCTCTAACTGTCTGTCTTTCTGTTTGTGTCTGTCTCTAACTGTCTGTATGTCTGTGTCTGTCTCTAACTGTCTGTCTTTCTGTTTGTGTCTGTCTCTAACTGTCTGTCTTTCTGTTTGTGTCTGTCTCTAATTGTCTGTCTATCTGTGTCTGTCTCTAACTGTCTGTCTTTCTGTTTGTGTCTGTCTCTAATTGTCTGTCTGTCTGTGTCTGTCTCTAACTGTCTGTCTGTCTGTGTCTATCTCTAACTGTCTGTCTGTCTGTGTCTGTCTCTAACAGTCTGTCTGTCTGTGTCTGTCTCTAACTGTCTGTCTGTGTCTGTCTCTAACTGTCTGTCTGTCTGTGTCTGTCTCTAACAGTCTATCTGTCTATGTCTGTCTCTAACTGTCTGTCTTTCTGTTTGTGTCTGTCTCTAACTGTCTGTCTTTCTGTCTATGTCTCTAACTGTCTGTCTGTCTGTGTCTGTCTCTAACTGTCTGTATCTCTAACTGTCTGTCTGTCTATGTCTGTCTCTAACTGTCTGTCTTTCTGTGTGTGTCTGTCTCTAACTGTCTGTCTTTCTGTCTGTGTCTGTCTCTAACTGTCTGTATCTCTAACTGTCTGTCTGTCTGTGTCTGTCTCTAACTGTCTGTCTTTCTGTCTGTATCTGTCTCTAACTGTCTGTCTTTCTGTTTGTGTCTGTCTCAAACTGTCTGTCTTTCTGTCTGTGTCTGTCTCTAACTGTCTGTATCTCTAACTGTCTGTCTGTCTATGTCTGTCTCTAACTGTCTGTCTTTCTGTCTGTATGTCTCTAACTGTCTGTCTTTCTGTCTGTGTCTGTCTCAAACTGTCTGTCTTTCTGTCTGTGTCTGTCTCTAATTGTCTGTCTGTCTGTGTTTGTCTCTAACTGTCTGTCTTTCTGTTTGTGTCTGTCTCTAACTGTCTGTCTTTCTGTGTCTGTCTCTAACAGTCTGTCTGTCTGTGTCTGTCTCTAACAGTCTGTCTGTCTGTGTCTGTCTCTAACTGTCTGTATGTCTGTGTCTGTCTCTAACTGTCTGTCTTTCTGTCTGTATCTGTCTCTAACTGTCTGTTTATCTGTGTCTGTCTCTAACTGTCTGTCTGTGTGTACCTCTAACTGTCTGTCTGTCTATGTCTGTCTCTAACTGTCTGTCTTTCTGTCTCTGTCTGTCTCTAACTGTCTGTCTGTATCTGTCTCTGTCTGTCAGTCTGTGTCTGTCTCTAACTGTCTGTCTTTCTGTCTGTGTCTGTCTCTAACTGTCTGTCTGTGTGTATCTCTAACTGTCTGTCTGTCTGTGTCTGTCTCTAACTGTCTGTCTGTATCTGTCTCTAACTGTCTGTCTGTCTGTGTCTGTCTCTAACTGTCTGTCTGTCTGTGTCTGTCTCTAACTGTCTGTCTGTGTCTATCTGTAACTGTCTGTCTGTGTCTGTCTCTAACTGTCTGTCTGTGTCTGTCTGTCTGTCTGTTTGTGTCTGTCTCTAACCGTCGAATTGTTATTTTATCATTGTGGTTGAATTTGTCTCCTTTTTTGTGCATCTGGGTTATTAGTCCTTAGTTCTAGTCTCTCCAACACACACACACACACTTGCTGTAATGCAGATCAGCGCTCTCACCTCACTCTCACGCTGAATGAAGCTTCACTGGCAACACAACTATACAAAATTCCTCCGTGTTTGCTAGCAGCTCTGGACTGACCTTTGACCTTTCTAGTGTCCCTAGTGACACACGTACTGTGACGCCCGTGAACACGGAACAGAGGATTGTGAGAAGTCGATGTTGACTCCGAGCTGATGGCATTCAGAAACTGTGCAGCTGAGAGGCAGGAATGAAAACGTTGTTGTTCGTGTGTCCCACGTTCATCTGGGCCACGTCCCAATCCTCTCAGCACACCTCCCCTCCCTGCTAACAAGCTTTACTGCCAGGAGGGCTGGATATTAGCATGCTAACACATTTATTGTTCATAGAATTTCTTCATTAGTGTTCTTTAAGGCTGATTATGCTAACTGCTTCATGCTAGTTCTCATAATAAATCATAAACAAACAAACATGACAGGAAGATTTATAAGTTAGTATAAAACCCTCACTTAAGTACGCTAACACTCTGTCAATGTGGATGCCTTGCTAATAATGAACGTTAGCCCATAGGCTATGCTAACCTTTATCCATAATAAAATACATTATCATAATAAATATGTAATAACAGTAATACTAACAGTGAAGGTTTGTTAGCTAGCTGTTATTTGCACATTTTGCTAATAAGAAATGTCAGTTATCATGCTAACTACTGTGTATGTAGCTAACAAATCTGTGTTAGCATGCTAACTGTTTTCGGCTACTTGTCATTGTTAATGAGATTAGCAGCACAGGAATGTTGAGCGGGGTTTGACTCAGCGTGCTGGGAAATGGGAAGGAGACAGGTGTGTGTGTGTGTGTGTGTGTGTGTGTGTGTGTTTGTGTGTGTCTCCTGTTACAGTACATTCTTGGGCTTTCCCGCTGTTCTCAGCAAAACATTTATACTGTGCTTTTCCGTGTGTGTGTGTGAATGTTTATATATGATCAGGGAGGAGCCTAACTCTAGTAACCATGGTAACGGTAGCAGCGAACATGGCGAATGTGAAGTAGAGTTACTGTTATCACCCTGACTTGGATTATTTTCCTATAACCGCACGTCCCCGAGTGTTTTATTCCTCTTATACCACAGCAATTTGCCAACGATTACAATTTTGTATTTGTTAAAGAACAGCGTGCCGTGCTTTTTATCCGTTTATAGTTACATTTAACGTTTTTGCGAAACAAGTTAGTTCCTGTTGTCACTTACGTTATAGCAGCTATAAACAGTCGTTCCCTCACCAATCTCTCTTTATTCTCTCTCTTCAACTTAATAAGATAAAAAAAACGCAGCTTGTTACATCACGTTACCAAGAAACCACAAAGAAGCGTAAACTCCTCTGTCCTGAAGATGTCGGAAGACTTAAAGTTACGGCTTCACCTCTGACTGTTACAAAGCGCTGACACTGGAGACTCCTTCCATAAATGTTACATAAACATAATTCTCCTTAAAGAAAACTTAATATCAAGGATTACACGTGTTTTTATGTCAAGCGTCCGCCCTGTGAATGAGCTGTTACTATAGAAACGATAACGTATCAGAACGAGCGCATTAATATAAACCTGCGCTACTATCAGAGCTGCTGTCATAGAAAATTAATCAACACCTTCCGACCAATCAGAGTCCAGAATTCAACAGCAGTGTGGTATAAAGCAAGTTCTAGAACGTTCCGGTCTCTACAGTGTATGTAACAGTTCTAAATCCTATAATCATTTTAAAATATTCTAGAATTGTGTTTTGTTACAATGAACTCTCTTTGATCTAATGCGCTCCTGGTTCAGTGCACTATGTAGTGCAGGCGATTAGAGAATAGGGAGCAGCGTGGCATCATTTGTAACACAGCCCAGGAAACTGTCACACTAAACACAGACACACGCCGTGTTACTCTCACACTGAAATACGATTATGTATTAAAGCTAACTGATGTTCTTGGTGTCTCTGCATGCCTGATTACAAGAGTTTTAACGCTGTTTTTACAGTGACGTGCGAAATGTGAGGAATTGTTTGTCCTGGATAGAAAGACTAGGTGGTGGTGGGTGTGTATGTTGAGGTCTGCTTGTCTATTAATAAGCCATTCAGCAGATTAAGCAACAGATGTTTTAGCAATTTACGCCTTATTCTGACAGTGGATGTAGACTTGATGACTAAACATTCATTAAACATGTCAGTGTAGATTAGGAAGATGCCACGGGAAACTTTTTTCCATGATTATATTCCCAAAGCCTTTATTTAGGGTTAGGGTTGTTGTTTTTTTCGCCACGAGCATCTGGGTTAACAGTTAGGGTTTATAACCACTAGGGGGCGTAAAATTATGTTTCTAGCAGTGTATCAGCTTTAACTGCTAGCATTTGTGTTAACATTCACATAACATTATTATAATTAGATGCTAGCATTTAGCGTTTCAGTACCGATCAGCCGAATTTGGGTTTTAGGTCTTAGCTGCAAAAAGATTTATAAAAGGTAAAAATGAATAAAACCGAGCAAAGTGGAATTGTGTGTGAGTGTGTGAAAGAGGCCCCTGATTGGCTGATTGATTGATGCATAAACATTGTTACCTTTTGTTCATAGACTTTTTGTTAATTAGACGAGCTGATGGCGGTGTTTCCGTGGTTGCTGATCCGCCCGATGGCGTCAAACGCAGCAAGATTCTCTTCCCTGGAATCTGAAGCGTTTGATATTTGTTGAACAGCTGCCGGAGAGTCGGGGCAGCAGAGCAGGGAATTCTGGGATAGCTATGTGCAGCTGAAATGTCAGGAGGCCTGCTGTACACAGAGTTATTTATACAACTGAAAAGAAAGAAGAGAAGAGCTGCAGGACCGGAGCTGGTGAAGGGTTCGGAGGGTGGGGTATGTGGGTGTGTGTGGGGGATTTGGGGGGGGTGAGTTATGCAAAAGCATTAAAGTTCCTCAGGGTGTGTTATCCACTGTGTCTCTGCATAAAATAGTCAACTGAGGACATAAAACATGATTCTGCTTCAATCCTCCATCATGTTAAACACACGGCGCCACTAGAGGGCACTACACCTGTCGATCTATACCTGTCTACGTGTCCCTGTCTAACTATACGTGTCTATATCTGTCATCTATACCTGTCTATATCTATCTATACTTGTGTATCTATACCTGTGTATACCTGTCAGTCAAAACCTTTCTATGTTTGTCTGTGTTCAGTTCAGTTCAGTTTTATTTATATAGTGCTTTTAATAATGGACACTGTCACAAAGCAGCTTTAAGGAAATCCAGATATGGATTCAGATTTATATCCCTAATGAGCAAGCCAGAGGTGGCAGTGGCGAGGAAAAACTTCCTGAGATGACATGAGGAAGAAACCCAAAAGGGAACCCATCCTCATCTGGGCGACACCGGATAGAGCAATTATGAGTCTATAGTCTTATTCTTCCACAGTTGTATACTATAAAGTCAAACAGTACTGGGAGTGTCTTCAGTACAAGCACCAGAGTCATTTTTGACTTTTGTTTTAGCTTTAAATGTGTAGTATCCAAGTGAATTTATCCACTGTATAATGAATGAGACTTGAGCATAAACTGTTTTCTGCAGTCTTTAGGCCATCCAAGTGAGACTATCCACAGCCATCTTTAGAGTATCCATGTGCTACCATCCACAGCAAACTTATGGCCAACTTTAGCCTGTCCATCCAGGGCCATCCTTAGCAGCAGTGAGTGATTCTCAGGTAATAAAGAAGGCTGAAGTAGAGCATCAAGATGGGCCAGGCAAGTCTGGAGGGCAGAAGGTATCAGGATCACCAGCATCTCATCAGACAGCAGGAGTAACATGTGTAGCTTGACAGAGATGGAGAGAGGGAAGAGAGAAAAGACATATTATTAGGTATGCTGTTGTTCTGAGAGGGCAGGCAGAGCATCTGGCAAGACTAGCTATGACATAAATGGGAGAGCTAGAAGGTAACACAGGCATGAGCATTAACAAAAAGCTTGAATAAGAAAATAGGTTTTCAGCCTAGACTTAAAGTTTGAGACTGTGTCTGAGTCCCAAACACTAACTGGAAGACTGTTCCTGTAGAGCTTTGTAAGAGAAAGCTCTGCCTCTGCTGTAGTCTTCATTATTCTAGGTACTAATAAAGAGCCTGCAGTTTTTGATTGAAGCAGGTGTGGCAGATCAAAAGACCAAAATTTCACTC
This sequence comes from Pangasius sanitwongsei, assembly GCA_037576675.1. Lineage (NCBI taxonomy): Eukaryota > Metazoa > Chordata > Actinopteri > Siluriformes > Pangasiidae > Pangasius > Pangasius sanitwongsei. The sequence goes on along the minus strand of CM075016.1, from coordinate 23,798,205 downwards.
AGGTACTGTGGTGCAAGACCATTCAGTGCTTTATAGGTGATTAGTAATGTTTTATAATCAGTGCAAAATTTGATTGGGAGCCAATGCAGTGTGGATAAGATAGGGGTGGTGATGTGGTCATATCTTGTTTATGCAACTACTGGAACAACCAGTAGAGGTAAAACAAGCATGAACTAGTTTTTCTGCGTCATCTAGTGTCATTATATTTAATAACTCAGCAATATTTCTGAGATGAAAACATGCTATTCTAGTAATATAATTTACTAGAGCTTCAAATGAGAGACTGGAGTCAAGAAACACACCAGGGTCTTTCACTGCTGCACAGGATGTAACTCAAAGGCCATCCAGAGTTACTACGTAATCACAAAGCTTACTTCTAGCTGCATGTGGTCCTAGTAAAAGTACTTCTGTCTTATCAGAATTAAATAGGAGGAAGTTACTCAGCATCCAGTGTCTAATGTTCTTTACACATTCCTCAACTTTAATAAACTGGTGTCTCTTATCTGGTTTTGCTAAAACATATAGCTGTGTGTCATCTGCATAGCAGTGGAATACCGTGTTTATGAATAATTGTACACAGAAGCTTATATATATATATATATATATATATATATATATGTGTGTGTGTGTGTGTGTCTATCTATACCTAACTATACATGTATATCAATTTCTGGACATCTATCCATATCTATCTATACCTGTTTATCTGTACCTATCTATCTTTCCTATCTCTATCTCTCTATACCCGTATATCTTTAACTGTCTATCTATACTGGACTACACCTGTCTATCTATACTGGACTACACCTGTCTAACTATACCTTTCTATACCTGTCTATCTGCAGTTGTCTATCTATATCTATCTACCTCTACACATCTATACTTGTTTATCTATACCTGTTTACCCCAACTTGCATTTAAAGGATGGACATTGTTTAAGCCCCATTAAAAATATAAGCAGTACAAAGCTAGATGGACAGACATGAAGGATGAAAGATAGACTACAAAAACAGCACTGGCTGTTTTAAAGCACTTTTTTTTTTTTTTTTTTTTTTTTTACATTTATTGTATGTATATTTTAGTTAATATTTTACCTAATCATACAATCAGTTACAGAATTATTGACACTCTTGGTAAAGTTTTATATGCTAAATTATCTATTGACACTTTAGTGCAAGAATTGGCATTACCTTCCTGGCACTGGTGGATGCACAACTTCTGGTAAACAATTTGCCCCACCCACCCCTACCTCATGTCCCCTTTGCCCTTCCAGTCTCAAAATGGCCCCCCTCCTCCATGAACCTGCAGAATCATCTAAAAATTGTGTTCTCTCAGAAATTGATTACCTGGGTATTAAGCTAAAATCAGTGTCATTACGTCAACAGATTTCTAGAAACGGCAGTACTGGCTTTAATCTCGCATAAGATATTATACTGTGCTATTTGGTGTCTTATTGCAATAGCTAGACTCAGATGGCACACAGAGAGAAAAGCAGCAGCTTAGATTGCGAGATCCTTGGATGCCAAGCTTCAGCGGGTTCAAATGTATATTGGCACTTTGATTCCCCCATCACTGCCTCTACCTCCACCTTGCCCCTCCGATCCCAAACTGCCTCCTGTGAACCCACTGAAGCTCGGCATCCAAGGATCTCACTCTAAGCTGCTGCTTTTCTCTCCATGTACCGAGTGCGTAAACAAAGTCCGGATCAACATGCCACTTGCAGTTCTTCTGCGCTCTTAACTTTGGCTCTCTCTAAATGGGTCGGGGGTGGGGGGTTGTGGGGAGCTTCCTTTCCCTTCCCTTTCCCATAATGCACCTTTGCTGATGCAGGCACACAGATATCTGACACAGCTGGGGGGGGGGGGGGGGGGGGGGGGGGGGGGGGGGGGGGGGGGGGGCGGGGGGGGGGGGGGGGGGGGGGGGGGGGGGG
>CM075016.1:23785352-23796175 GCA_037576675.1 Pangasius sanitwongsei | reverse complement strand
CCCCCCCCCCCCCCCCCCCCCCCCCCCCCCCCCCCCCCCCCCCCCCCCCCCCCCCCCCCCCCCCCCCCCCCCAGCTTCCTTTCCCTTCCCTTTCCCATAATGCACCTTTGCTGATGCAGGCACACAGATATCTGACACAGCTGCCCCCCCCCCCCCCCCACCCCACCCCACCCCTCCGTCCCCTCTTGTGCTTGTCAGGACAGAGCAGGCTGAGATCAGGAACTCGTCTGGGATTCAGACCCTTGCTAGGGTCATGTTTCGCACAGTTGGGATCCACCGGTGGTGCACTTGTGCACTAGTCGTGTTTTTGCGTTTGTGAGAAAGCAGGCAGGAGCCTGAAGGCCTCGTCTCGTGGTGGCGATGCTCCTGAGCTTCCATGCTAGCTTCTCCAGGAATCCATCCATGTGTCGAGATCCAGAAGGCGGGAGTGTGTGGACAGGAGCTTGCAACCAGAGTTTTTGAAGGGCGCGTGTGGTTAGCGTGTAGTGTGTAGGGTGGAGGGAGCAAAGCAAGGCCGTAGGAAGGCTGTAGCGCGTGATCTACAACCTTCTAAAGCGGAAGTGACAGAGGACTTTGGAGTTTGTTTTACCAGTTTGGCCGGTCGGACTTCAATCGATCTCTCCCTGGACTTTGCAACCATGATGATAAAGGACTCTTCACTCAGGGAAGACCCTGACCTGCGGGGGGAGCTGGAGTTTTTGGCACGAGGCTGTGACTTTGTCTTGCCGTCGCGCTTCAAGAAAAGGCTCAAATCTTTCCAGCGAGCGCAGGTCAGTCCAGTAATAAAATTTTAAAAAAAACAAAAAAACACGCCGAGGCTAACTTGCACATGCCGGGGAAGACAAAACTATTCACAGGCAGATACCAACACGGCTATTAATAGGGGCGACAGGAATACAGTGTCCGGGTGAATGTGGTGTACAGGAGGGGGGGCGGGTGCGGGGGCAATGCCCTCAGTCACAGCTGTTGTGTTCAATACAGTCCAAATTCTAAGTGCACTAACAAGTGCTCTTTCGATTTCCTCAGATATCAAACACTAAGCAGGTTTTTTGTAAAAGCTCAGTCGGTTCAGTAGTAACGCGTTCTGATTGGCTTAGAGGCGCAGACATTACACAGCCAGGAGCATCTTGATGAAATACTTTTTAAAAACGTATCTATTTCTTTACTTTTGTTTCTCTCTTTTTCTTCACTTTATCCTTTTTTTCATATTTCACTCCACGACTTGCCTGAAGGCTGCTAGTCCAATATTACTAAAATAAATACTCCTGGACTCATTATGATCTCCAAAGTGTTCTGATGAAGAACTGAAGGACCTGATGATTAGAAATGCGCTCAGTCACTTTAATTAAACCAATTAATCCCCTGATAGGGTTAGGGTTAAACACCTGAAAACAAACCTCACGTTAATTCCACCTGCTGAGTTTTAAAAAGTGCTCCATTCATTTGAGGAGCTTCTTCAGGTCTTCACCATGGTTTTTATCATTATGTCTTCATGGTGAAACCAAAACATCCTTCATTCATTAACATTACATCCCTGCTTTGTACGTCTCTAGGTCTTCAGGTGATTTCCATGAATGTCCGTTAGTAAACAAAGGAGAATTGATGAGAATCTTCAGTTGGTTGGAGAAGTGAATGTTATAACAATGTTATAATCTTGAAATAATGAGAATGTGATGCTCCCTGTGTGATGTTTCCTGTTCCAGATAATTCTATAGAACAGTGTTTAAACACACCTGGCTTATGTTATCGTCTAGAAGATGATTCAGATCTGAGGTTCTTTATCAGTTCCTGAGGAGTGAGCAGTGCCCTATAGTTGCAGTAATACTTTGCAAATATTTCTTCTTTACAGTTTTAAATACAAAAAAGTGAATTTTATTCCATTAAAATGTTCACCTTTATACCACAGCGCTGTTGAATTATGAATTCTGACCTCTGGTCAGTTGGTGTTGATTAATTTTTTTTTTTATAACAACAGCTCTGACAATAGTGCGGCTGCAAATCACAGGCTTATATGAATGCGCTCGTTTATTTCTATGGTAACGGTACATTCACAGGGATTTGTATGGCAGACACTCCACATATGACCTGCATTATTAACATTAACAAATATTAAATACTTTCTAAAAGTCATCATCATGTTCGGCCCGTAAAGTTAGCCAGATTTTGTTGTTTAGAAATGAACTTCTGCTGGAAAGCCTGGAACGTTCCTGGTTTATCGGACGTTTTGCAGGCTGTCAAATGATACAAGTGTTAGAGTCTGGTGCAGAGTTTTTCAGTTGCAGCACAACATTTCTTTAAATTTTGCAGAACCCATAAAAGTTGGATGAGCGGTTGATGCTAATTTTTATTACAGAGTAATTTCAGTCGTTCCAAAATTATTTTACCAGCATTTCTGACGGAAATGTTGACGTTCCTGATGGTAATGTCTCGTTTTGCTGGTCACTATGACTTTACATTGTGTATAAGATGCATACTAGCTACATGCTAGCTTGCTAAATTGTTAGCATCCATGTTGCCAAACATCCTCACAAGTGTTCCAAAGGTTGTTGTTGTGTGTGTGTGTTAAAGTTTCTCAACACAATATTACAAATTCCATTTGATACGTGCAGAGTGATAGGTCAGGAGAGCGATGAAGAACCTCGGATCAACCATTGGCTCCATGACTCTGTAGAGTGTGTGTGATGTGACACACCTGCCTGTGGCCTTTAAGCGAGCAGATATTTACCCTTCAGCTGATGTGCGATGGTCCTTGGAGAGACAGAACGGGGAGTTAGCTGTCAGCTGTGAATAACACGAAGTGTCCGGAGTGTAAATTAGAAATCAGAGTGTGTGCATGCCATGCTTTAAGACTGAAACAGCATGCTTACCCTTACACACACACACACACAAACACTCTGTTCTCACTCACCAAAATGACCCACTCCATTCAATTAATATCACACTAATACTGACAAAACAATGGCGAAGTACAGTACATAGCAGTACATAGTGTCCGTATGTAGTGTTTATTCAGGGTTATTTACAGTAGGCTCCTTATGTAGCGTTTAGTGGTTCACTAATATACAATAGTCTCCTCTTATGTAGTCTTGAGGAAGGGTTATGTACAATAGGCTTCTTATTTAGTCTTTAAAAGGACAATAAAATACCCTAGTCTGCCACCATGCAGTGTCTCTATGTAGACTTTAGCCAAGTTTATGTACAATAGGTTCCTTATATTCTGTTTAGTGATATATATATATTTACTTTTGGTCCTTATATAGTGTCCCTAGGTATTGTTCATAGTGCTGTGTTTTTAGAGGAAGATTTTCCTGGCCTGTGTTCCAAATGGGACCATTTTGGATATTGCTTACAGAGTAGATAGATTTCTAAACAGCAGGATTCTAGAATGTCAAGTTTAGAATTTAGAACTCTGCACTGTTACGTTGTCTTACAGTTTTACATTGTGTTACATTGTTACACTGTTGCAGTGTTACATTACACTGGTACACTGTTACGCTGTGTTACACTGTTATGTTGTGTTTCAGTGTTACGTTGTGTTTCAGTGTTACAATGCGTTATACTGTTACCTTGCATTAGAGCGTTATGTTGCTTTACACTGTTATGCTGTTACACTGTTACAGTGTTGTTATACTGTTTCATTTCATTGCACTCTTACATTGTGTTACATCGTTACATTGCGTTACACTGTTACACTCTTACATTGTGTTACATCGTTACATTGAGTTACACTGTTACACTCTTACATTGTGTTGCACTGTTACATTGCATTAGAGCGTTACATTGTGTGACACTGTCTTACACTTTACAGTGTTAAACTATTACATTGCATAACACTGTTACAATGTGTTTCACTGTAACATCATATTATAAGTTTACATTGAATTACAATGTTACACTGTGTTACACTGTTATATTGCATTACAGTGTCACATTGCATTAGAATTTTACACTGTTACACTTTCACATTGTGTTAGAGATACATTGCGTTACAATACTGCATGGAATTTTACTGTTACACTACTACAGTTTTACATTGCATTGCACTGTTACACCATTACGCAGTGACAGCGAATTATATTCTTACGTTGTGCGACACAGTTATATTGCATTATACTGTTACACTATTATGGTGTTATACTGCATTTACTTTGTTACTTTGCATTACACTGTTCAAGTTGTGTTAGTGTTACATTACATTACAGTTTTACATTGTGTTTAAATTGTAACATTGCATTACAGCGCTACATGGAATTCTACTGTTACATTCTACTATACTATTACTGTTAGACTGTGTTACATTACGTTATGCTGTTACATTATTACAGAGTTACATTGCATTACACTGTTACACTGTAATACAGTGTTACATTGTATTGTAGTGTTACACTGTGTTACATTGGTACACTGTAATACAGTGTTACATTGTATTGTAGTGTTACATTGTATTGTAGTGTTACACTGCATTACACTATTACACTGTTACACTAATACAGTGTTACATTGTATTGTAGTGTTACATTGCATTACACTATTACACTGTTACACTGTAATACAGTGTTACATTGTATTGTAGCGTTACATTGCATTACACTATTACATTGTATTACACTGTTATGCTGTAATACAGTGTTACATTGTATTGTAGTGTTACACTGCATTACACTATTACACTGTTACACTGTAATACAGTGTTACATTGTATTGTAGCGTTACACTGCATTACACTATTACATTGTATTACACTGTTATGCTGTAATACAGTGTTACATTGTATTGTAGTGTTACATTGTATTGTAGTGTTACATTGCATTACACTATTACACTGTGTTACACTGTTACACTGTTACATTGCGTTACACTGTTCTAGAACAGCTGAGACCCCCATTGTGCTCTAAATGTGCATTTTTGATAGAGATGATATTAATCACATTTAGAGTTCAGAAGACCAAGAAGGAATAATATTATTCCTGATAAAATAAAACCGAAATGTTATGTCAGTGATGTCCCGTTTAACCCATCTCTTACTTCCATCATGACCAACCCGAGAATATTGCAATTCCTTGTTTATTTTTCTTTTCTAAAAATCTAACTCAAATGTGATATAAAATCTCAATGTGATCTAAACCTCCACGAAGTTTACCCGGCGCTCTGGATGCTGATGTGCGGATCAGTGTGTGAGTGCGATGCGGTGAGGAAACACCATGCATTGCTCGGTTATGATGTTTATTAAGTAGAGTAATGCATGTCTTTAGTAGGTGAGAAACGGTTTCATCATCATTCAGCATTTTAACATTGCGATGACGATGATTTACAGCGCACCACATTGAATGCTGATGTGTTTTGCTTTTTAAGGTGTCGTTTGTGTTCCCACAACAACTAATAGCTTCTAAGACAATTCTAAACAACTTTGAAAATTGCTTAAGGTTTAAAAGATCTTCCTGTTCAGTGAATTTTATTATGATATCTATATTTTCCTCTTTATTTTCTAATTCATTTCTATTACTATTTATGCACTCAGGTTTGAAGTTGTCTTTGTCATCATGTAGTCCACTCTAACACAAAAACTGGTTTTAGTCTCATTCATTTTATGAATCCTTGCAAAGTTTCTGATTGGATGCACATTTATTACATTCCCACAAGTGCAGGAATTATTATTATTATTATTATTATTTTTAAAATTTTTACCAGGAAATGTCAAATGAAAACATATTACCTGTCAAACAGTTTATATATCAAAAAATGTTTGTTTTGTAGATGTTTTTAGATGTTTGTCATTTCCTAATATGCATATATTTATGAAGCTTCCAGTTATTATTTATCAAATGAACGGTTTATCTAATAATTATATAACAGCAAGACACATACACAAACAGACCGAGTTTGATTTCATGACTTTCAAGCTTAATCAATAATGTAAAATATGCTAATTATGAAATTATGATGTGAAAAAAAATAATCAAACAAAGTAACTAATCAAACTGAAACCTCATGTAAACCATTTCCTCTTTCTCTACATCTCTCTTTCTAGATCCAGCCGGAGAAGAAACCCGTCTCTCCTCCTCCTCCCATCCCTCGTTCCCCCTCTCCTCCCCCACCTGCCCCACCTCCTCCCTCCATTAACATTCCACGCTTTTATTTTCCCACGGGTCTCCCAAACCTCACCGGTAATATCGACGAGGCCATAGCGAAAGCCGAGGCAGCCTTCGCCAAGCTGCAGGAGGAAAAGGCCGACATCTACGAGATGGGCAAGATCGCCAAGGTGACCAGAAATTAGAGAAAGATTGTCGCCTAACTGTTTTCCCTGATTCGCAACATCATTCAGAGGTTGTATGTGAAAATATTACTAGATCCATAATAACAGAATATTTGTAATTTGACACAGGCATGCGGGTGTCCGCTGTATTGGAAGGCCCCAATGTTTAACTGTGCAGGAGGAGAGAGGACTGGCTTCGTCTCTGTCCATTCATTTATCGCCACATGGCGAAAGTGAGTAAATCCTAAAACCCTAATCTAAATCAACAATCAAAAGGCAAAGTGGATGGACTTCTTAATGCATAACATATCCAAATATATAACTCTGTGTCAAAAGTTTAATCATTTAAAAATTTACAAACTTTGGTGATATTACACACAAATGGAGAACATATATTAATGTTAACTTATGAAACTCAAGTACAGTTTTGGCAGTTTTATAAAAACTTTTGATCAGACATGGTGTTCCAAACATCAGTATCAAAACTCTGTGAACATCAACATCAACTTGACCCAGCAAAATAATTCTACAGACTGAACTGAGAACTTAATCTGAATAAAGAGCTGATAAACTGAATTAAAAAACTGTCCATTGTTCAGAGGCTTTGCACATGGACCATATATTTATAGCCATAAAGCAACCGTCAAGCATTAAAAGCTAACTGTTGTGGCCATTCAGTCATTTTAGTCGCTTATCTGGACCTTTGTAAGTGAGGGATTTTATGTAACTGGACTTTCACAAATTTTAGTTGAATAAGTTAAGACGAAAATGTCCAAATTTATGGTTAATCTCATAACATGCCATGCATACCTAAGATACAAAAGAGCATGCAAAGTTTGGTGACCAAAAGATTCAGACTTTCCTGCACAACAGTTTCATATATGACCAAATTATGCATTGTGTTATTACCTTATTTCCTTAACCAAATTCATATGTTCTCACTTGGATGAACAAGTCCACTAAGGTTGGTGGCTCTATGACCTGACCCAACCTGACCTGACTTATACTAGTATAGCTAGAATGTTCACCAAATTGTCCAAAACTGGGGTTACTCTCACATCTCCTTGACCTTTTGATCAGGGGTCACCAAACTTTGATGTTGTACGGCTCTAAGATCTTAAGGTTCCATTGGTTTTGGCCAAAATGTCCTTATACTGCTGAAATGTTCATCTGTTTTGACACAGTGATACCAAATGTGTATTTGGTGCTCCTTCAGGTGACCTGCCTGAGACTTTTTAGAAATCTGATCTAGATTTCCTTGGACTTTTGACCTACAGTTACCAAATGTGTATGTGTCACGCATCTCACAAGGTAGAACATGCGCACTATGTTCAGTGGCTCTTAGCGCACTCACATGGCGAAAGACATCCGAGAGGTAGCTGTCACCAAGTTGGATACGGTGTTCATCGAGTTTGTTGGCACTCTGACCGCCTCTGTTATCAAATTGGACGTATATTGCAACAAGACGGCACTGAAGACAAGAAAGGGATTTGAATATTACGTTTTGACTTTTTAAATAGGGTCCAAAAACATAAAAGACAAAGACACCCAAAAACACACTCTGAGTGTCTGCGGACCAATCGGATTTCAGTGTGGCCAGGAAGTCCGTATTTATTCATATCTATAATGACAGCCTCGGTGCTGACACTCAGTGAAGGTGTCCAGAATTGTCCGTATTCCTGCGTGAAGTCAGGATTATACTTGAGGCATGACGCATGACTACATAAGCAGGTTGATGCCCAGCTAGCTCAGTTGGTAGCGCATGGGACTCTTGATCCCAGGATTGTGGGTTTGAGCCCCACAGTGGGCACCAACCCCAGTCATTGGGGCTGCACAGGCTGTCCTAAGACCAGATAAGTGTGGAGGCTTGTGGGAGAGTAAAATCGATATGAAGACAGTGGAAGGTTCCACTGTGGCGACCCCTAACAGGAGCAGCTGAAAGAACAACAAATAGGAATCTCAGGAATACCTCCTTTGGTCACTTCTGCTGATTTTGCACAACAAGGTAAATAGTAAATAGAAAATGACGAGATTAGAGGAAGCTGTGGTAATGTGTATCTTCAAGGAAAAGGCAGAAACAGCCACTAGATAGTACATCAAGTCATTAAATTAATCTCTTCACAACAACAGAGAGTAGATTTCTCTCATCCTACAGGTACCATTTACGTTGCATCCACTGGTGACCCTTTCCCCAAAGAACGAAGAATTATTATTTTTGGAAAACATTAGCTGATGCTAACTACCAACAGCATTATTCCTGATCTCTCAAATGTTTTTCTAGCACGATAACTCTGTCCATACAAACTAGCTGAATGCTGATAGCTAGCTGTCACAATACAAACTGCCATGATAAATACAAAGTGTACATAGCAGCCTCATTCTCGCTGATGCATCTGTTAACGTTTAAATTCGTTAGCAGTTTAGATCTGAATCCGTCTGATGCTAAAAAAGTCATCTTTACAAATATATGATTGTAGAGAAATTTAGTGATTATATAACATTTTGTGGCATTGTCACAAACAAAACTACAGAAATCCACATGTAGATCTAGATCTCTTTAGAGTTTTTCCTTATCACTGGAAAAAACTCCCCGAGACGACATGAGGAGAAAACCTTGTGATCAGATTGTAAAAAAAAGAGTCCTGGGATAAGCACAGGACAGTCTTATTGATTACAGCAGCAGCTCTTAGGTACAAATCTATAGTATCCAAGCGAGAATAAATACTGAAATGTGGGTTAGACGTAGACATGAACGGTTTTGGGGAGGTGCAGACTTTAGAGTGTGTCTGTGTGGAACCATCCATCCATAGCAGCAGAAAGTGAGATATAAATGCAGAAAGCTGTGAGCAGAAGTAGATTAGACATGTTCAAGACATCTAGAACTACCGGTAAAATATCTAGCTCTAACCCCTAACACCTAATATCATAAACACACTCACGCTCACACATTCCCTTTCCCTCTCTGCAGGTTGTTACACAGCTGCTATGATGATGCGTCCAAGTTTGTTTACTTGCTGGCCAAGCCGGGCTGCACGTACCTGGAACAGGAAGACTTCATCCCCCTCTTACAGGTCTGTGTGTGTGTGTGTGTGCATGTGTAAATCAGATCTTTGTATTCATTTCTTGTTCATTATTGTCTAATCATGCTAGGGTTTTTTTTTTTTTCCTTTCAGGACGTCGTGGACACTCATCCGGGTCTGACATTTTTAAAAGACGCTCCTGAATTCCATTCCCGCTACATCACCACCGTACGTCACTTTCACTCAGTCACATTAAGCATCAGAATCGCTCATCACTGAGGCAGCCATGCTGTCTTTACAGGCCCGTGCTTGTCTTCTCATTCTGTAGCTGAATCATGGCCATGGTCCCTAGAAAGTGTGTGATTATTTTTAAATCTGAGCCGAGTTTGTCAAACTCGGACAAGAACCGCTGCGTGTTTGTCTGTCTGTCTGTGGACAGCTGGGACTCGCCTGTCACTCTGTGTGTGTGTGTGTTGGAAGGGCTAGTAATTATAGTCAAGTGTGACATCACGGAAACAGTGAGGCCACTGCCCCCTAACACACATGCCCATATTTGGTCGCTTCCTGTGCCATCGTTCCCTCAAGCACAAAACTACCAGGAAGCAGAAGGTGGTCTGAAATGTTAGCATTCATCTGTTGTCACTTCAGCACCACTTATCGGCAAATTAGCACACACACAGAGCACATATAACTCTGATAAATAGGGATGAACTCAATTAACCCTTGTCCACCACAACCATACTACGAACTGTTTATTCAGGACTTGCATCAATAAGAGTTGTGGAAAAGCGGTGTATAAAAATGACCAATTGGAATAATTTCCAGTGTTTATAAATTGATAAGATTTTGTGTGTGTGTGTGTGTGTGTAGGTGATCCAGAGGATATTTTACACAGTGAATCGCTCATGGACAGGCAGGATCACCATGACTGAGCTCAGGAGAAGCAACTTCCTGCAGGTACACACTCGTTCATCGTCGTCGGACACAAACACACCTGCTACTGAACGATTCACTGCCCCTTCGCTCACTTTATCCAATTTTTCCCTTATAATTAGTTTTAAACCGTGCTTTGTGACCAAGTGTAGCCCTTAGAAAATTCAGGCTCAGGCTTATTTAAAGCTCATGTGAAACTCAGCGAGGTCACCCTAAAAACAAACAGGAGAACCAGGGGTAGCACTACAGGTTTAAAAGTAGTATTGCCAAATTCACACACAAGCCTAACATAGAGAACATGCACTGCAAACAGGCTACTGGCTTCATAGATTTTCTATAATTATAGTTCCTTAATGCTTTATACCTAATAATAACCATGACATTCAATGATATATTCGTTTACAGAAGCAGATACACACAAAACTTCTAATACATACACTATACGGCCAAAAGTTTCCGGACACCTGACCATCACACCCATATGTGTTTGGAAGCACACTATTGTACAGAACGTCTCTGTATGATGTAGCATTACAGTTCCCCTTCACTGGAACTAAGAGGCCCAAACCTGTTCCAGCATGACGATGCCCCTGTGCACAAAGCGAGCTCCATGAAGA
>CM075016.1:23773626-23782442 GCA_037576675.1 Pangasius sanitwongsei | reverse complement strand
ATCTAAAAGGTTTTTGTACTGAATCAATAATGTAGAAGTCAGAAAATAAACATCTATAACAAAGATTGTACTAAAAATATATTTCTTAGTTTTATTTTTTTTTCTATTACTAGTAAAATGATAAGAATACATTTGCTTGTTTTTGGATAGAGATGAGTATCATGATCTTCTAATGTCAATATCATGATATATTGTCACAATGGGCCTCTTTAAGTGTACTGTGGTCAAATCTTTTCTTCCTTTTCCTGTTTAAATTTCACTTTTGAAAGATTTTTGTAGGCTTTTTTAAATGTAACACTGGAAATGTTTCCCTGGAACGTCTTTATCAGACCTCAGCAGAACTAAATATTGTGAAAGCTATCATGTTCCGTGAGCTCTGAGGCGCTGGGTTATATTTTTGTGGCAGCGTGATATTTTTGCCGCGTCCCTCAGCCCTGATTCAGACGTCTTCATGAAGATGTGTTTAGATGATGCACTAAAAATGGAGTATGTGCTGAAATGTGCTTTATATCATCGCAGCTTCATCCAGCAGGATCATCGAGAGGCTTTTCTCAGGAGCTGTCACTCGGTGAGACCGCAACAACACCACTACTGCCTTTATTCACACACACACACACACACACACACACACACACACACAAACAAACAAACAAACAAACAAACACACACACACACACACATTACACTGTATATTAGCACTTTTTATGTTATTATTAACAATGTTGACATTTTTAAGAGATCCACATTCCAGTTATACATGCTTAGCATTTTTATGTGTGTGTGTGTGTTTCAGGGGAAACTCTGTGCAGAGAGAAGGACGTATGAGTTATGCTGAGTTTGTGTGGTTCCTCATCTCAGAAGAGGACAAGAAGAACCCAACAAGGTAACTCCAGAACGTGTGGTTTGGGACGGTGCAGAAAGAAAATGAGAAAAAAAAACATCAATTCTAAAATCTGAGACTTAACCATTGACAGAAACTATGTGATGTGTGTTAGTGTATTGTGATGAAGATGATGATGATGATGATATGTGTGTGTGTGTGTGTGTGTGTGTAGTATAGAGTACTGGTTCCGCTGTATGGATCTGGACGGCGATGGCGTTCTGTCCATGTATGAGCTGGAATACTTCTATGAGGAACAGTGTGAGCGGATGGAGGGGATGGGAATAGAACCGCTGCCCTTCCAAGATCTGCTGTGCCAGATGCTTGACCTCGTCAAACCAGAGAGCCAAGGTCAGTAACCGGTCAAAGGTCAAAGGTCTCACCTGCAGCAGGCAACCATTATGTTGTAGTGAGCTACAATTCCAGGGATGAGTGTCATACAAGTTTAAATGTACTTCATTTTATGAAAATTTGTTCCAACATGTTAAAGCAACAAATCCATTTCATTGGCTGCATTAAACCTCCAAGCTCCAATGACCAAGCTTACGGCACAGGGTGTTCACTGTTCAAAGCACCACTCAAAAGTAACACTTCATAAAGTAATGTTCATAAAAGTAACATTCTTAAAGTAACGCTCTCCAAAGTAACGCTCTCCAAAGTAACGCTCTTAAAAGTAACATTCTTAAAGTAACGCTCTCAAAAGTAACGCTCTCCAAAGTAACGCTCTTAAAAGTAACGCTCTTAAAAGTAACGCTCTCCAAAGTAACGCTCTCCAAAGTAACGCTTTCAAAAGTAACGCTCTTAAAAGTAACGCTCTCCAAAGTAACGCTCTCCAAAGTAACGCTCTTAAAAGTAACATTCTTAAAGTAACGCTCTTAAAAGTAACGCTCTCAAAAGTAACATTCTTAAAGTAACGCTTTCAAAAGTAACGCTCTCCAAAGTAACGCTCTCAAAAGTAACGCTCTCAAAAGCAACGCTCTCCAAAGTAACGCTTTCAAAAGTAACGCTCTCAAAAGTAACGCTCTCAAAAGTAACGCTCTCAAAAGCAACGCTCTCCAAAGTAACGCTCTCCAAAGTAACGCTTTCAAAAGTAACGCTCTTAAAAGTAACGCTCTCCAAAGTAACGCTTTCAAAAGTAACGCTCTCAAAAGTAACGCTCTCCAAAGTAACGCTCTCAAAAGTAACACTCTCCAAAGTAACGCTGTGAAAAGTAACGCTCTCAAAAGTAACGCTCTCCAAAGTAACGCTCTCAAAAGTAACGCTCTCAAAAGTAACGCTATCAAAAGTAACGCTATCAAAAGCAACACTGTGAAAAGTAACACTCTCAAAAGTAAAACTCTCAAAACTAACGGTGTCAAAAGAAACGCTGTCAAAAGTAACGCTCTCAAAAGCAACATTCTAAAAAGTAACGATCTCAAAGGTAACGCTTTCAAAAGTAACACTGAGAGCTAGTACTCTCAAACAAACGACTCTCAAAATGTAACACTATTAAAAGCAACTGTCTCAGAAGTAACGCTATGAAAAATGCTCCCAAACGAACCAATCTCAAAAACAACACTCTCAGAAGGAACACTCTTAAAAAGTAGCACTCTCAAATGTAACACTCACAAGAGAAAAACCTGAAGAGGCATCAGTCTCGTCACCTGTGAGCGCAGGGTCTCATTCAGGTCCTCTTCACTTACAGCAGGGTCCAAACATCTGAGTGCACTTTCGTTTACGCTAAACTCTATACCCGGGTGTTCAACTAACAGTTCTGAAGGTCCAGTTACATGAAAGTGAAATGCTGGGTTTTCATCCGGACCGTAGTCCATCAGATGATGAATCCTGAAGTATAAATACTCTATAATGGCAGTGTGTGAGTAGTATAGAGTTTACAGTATATGAATATTGTTAAGTATTATATATAATGTTATATAGTGTTATATAGTGTGTGTGTGTGTGTGTGTGTGTAGGTAAGATCACTCTGCATGATCTGAAGCGCTGCAGGATGGCCCACATCTTCTTCGACACGTTCTTTAACTTGGATAAATACCTGGACCACGAGCAGAGAGACCCGTTCTCCGTGCAGAAGGTCTGTCTGTCAGACTTTAGTTTCCACCCTGTATCTAACTATCTATATACTGTAGGTCTGTAATGCACTAAAGTGTGTGTGTGTGTGTGTGTGTAGGATGTGGACAGTGAGGGTCCAGAGCCCTCAGACTGGGATAAGTACGCATCAGAGGAGTACGAGATCCTGGTAGCGGAGGAGACGGTCAGTGAGCAGCTGCATGACGGGTAAACACACTCTCTCACACACACACACAGTCTCTCACACACACACACACACACACACACACACACACATCATTCCACAAGTCCTTAACTGAACACATCTATCTATTGTTAACCGCTAATGTTTACCCACTAGAAATGCTAGCATTTGTAAGCCACGGTCACAGAGCAATCTGCTAAAATCACTAACCGCTTCACAAACTGCTGTAATGTGGGTTAACCAGTACCCGGTTAACGTGTAGGTTAGTTTCTTAGTGGTTTTTGATAGAGTTTGGGTTAGCAGTAACATTTGCAAGTAGCCTCTAGTTAGATGCTAGCATTTATAAATTAGTCATCAGCTTACTTAGTTAGCAGTCTGACTTTGTGGTTATCTGTTAGCGTTTGGAAACAAGATGTCTTACATGCACTGTTTAATTAACGGTGTGTGTGTGTGTGTGTGTGTGTGTGTTGCAGGTCTTTTGAGGATGACTATGAGTGTGAGGAGCTTCCTGTTACATCTGACATCGGAAACAAAATGGACAAACTGGTGATCTCCGATCTGTCTCCATGATCGACTTGAAGCTCGCTCACAGAGGAAATACACACTTTTCTACAGTGCAGAAATGGACTCTGTGTGTGTGTGTGTGTGTGTGTGTGTGTGAGAGAGAGAGAGCGAGAGAGCGTAAACTCCCACCAAGGCTTTGTGTTCAGTATGTCTTAACCATTATCACAAACAAACATCACTCCTCGTGATCCGAATAAAACAGTCGGCTGGTTCCATCCCTCACTTTATTTGAAAAAAATAATAATGAATTTTTTTTAAAAATTATATTATTACATTGTAAGACATGGGACAGATGCTTTAGGACACATTATTAGGGTTCTGGCTTGAAGAGAACGCTGTGGTTGTCAAAATCTCACATATTATACGTTTATACTCAGAGCACTACTTGGACAGGAAGAAGAAAAGAAATCGTAAATCAGAAAGTGATTTCAGTCCACGCGGCTAACCGGCAAAGTTACATAAAGCTATCTGCTACGTAAATTTGACTTTACGTAGCGGCACAAATTCTTCACATGTTCACATTAATGTTGTGAATTTGTGTCTTGTACGAAATGTCAAACACAATAATGCAGGCAGTTACAGCTGTGAAAACACTGTTGCTAGGCAACTGGGAAATATACACGCCAAGGATACGCTGACTAGCTAACGAATGACGTTAGTGTGACGGTGTGCGGAAATGTGACAGAATCATCCAGAACGTCGACATTTCTCTCAGATGTGTGGGTAAATCATTTAGAAAAGGCTCCGTACAACTACAATTGTTTCATTTCATATTTTGAAATGTATAACATCACAGCCCAACTCGTAAACACTTAGCAAGTCAACTAGAAAAGCTAGCTAGTTGAAGAATTTGAACACGGCATTTCACTCGAAATTTGAGTGCTGCAAGGCAAGATAACACTGTTGCTAAGCAACTGAGAAATATACACACCGAGCATAAGCTAGCCAGAACATTTTATAGACTTTTATAGATAAAGTAAGGGAACAGTGACGGTGGAAACTAGACAGAATAGTCAGGAACGTCAACATTTCTCCCAGATGTGTTTTTTAAAATTGTGAGAAAATTTAAAAATTGACTCGGCACACCTACGATCGGCTCCTCCATGTTGAAAAACGTTAACGTTACGTTGCAGCACTGAGCTGCTGGAAAAGTAGGCGACTGGCGCAAATTTAAAAGAGATACACTCAACGTTTGAGTGGTTTAAGTCATGACAACACCGTTGCTAGGCAACTACGAAATATATACACTAGCTACAACATAAGCCTTTTTTTAAAGTAGGTAACATAAAAAACAGTAACGGTGGAAAAGACAGAGAATTGTCAGGAACGTCCATGTTTCTCTCGGATGTGTTGGTATAAGATTGAGTAAAGGCTCGACTACAGTTGGTTCATTTAATATTTTGATTATGTTGCAATTTATAAACTTATAAACGGTTGGAAATTTAGGTGACTAGCTTAAATGCTAGTATTTCCAAAGAATTTAAACACGGTTAAAGTGGAGACAGTCATGAGAACACTGTTACTAAGCAACTGGGAGATATGGACACCAAGCAAAGGCTAGCTAGCAACGAACAAATAAAGTTGCTGGTAGTCAGTTAGGTTAACTGTCTAGCTAGCTAGGCAATATTAACATGACCGGTAGCATAAATAGGTGCTTGCTCTGTGTAGTGTGTTATTGCGTCTTGTGACAAAATTTACGTGAAAAGTGGTATGTCGTGCCTAATTACGCAAAATGTAAAGCATGCCAAAAACATGATCAAAATAACCTGAGCGTAGTCGTGAGATTTGACGCCGCAGAGTTAGCATAAAGCTGGAACGGTTTATTAGAATGTGCTTTCGTGTGAGTGAAATGATGCACAGTAAATATTGCACATTAATACTGAGTGCTGAAGCAGTAATGGTGATGTAGTGCGCTGCTCCTAGTGGCCACTTCAGGTATTGCATGTTCAAATGAAAAATGTGGTGGAGACTCGATGTTATTTAGTATTTTATTTCTTCTTCTTCTTCTTCTTCTTCTTCTTCTTCTTTTTGTAACTTGACTACAAACTGAAATTCAAACTTCACTAAACATTTCCATATTCACAATTTTACAAACGTGGGAACTAAAACAGGACAATCTTTAAACGTTTAGTACAGACTTCTAGAAAGCTTTGCGACATTGCTCGGTCTGGCTTCAATATGGCCGCCTTTTAAACAACAAACTCATACAGGGATTTGTCTCCTTCCCCAATTAGCCAAACTTTGCTTACGTATTAGCATGCGAGTTAACCGCTAGTGTTTGGTTTAGCTAGCACTTAGTGGTTAGTGGTTGCTATTTGTATTTAGTTGCTAACGTTTGGGTTAGCGACTAGCATTTTGATGTGTAGTAATGTCTGTGCACCATGAGGGGGTGCTGTTCTGCCCTCTATACTACAACCTTGTCCACCTTACTCTTAGTAGATTCATGCCATCATCTTAAATCATTAAAGTGTGTGTATGTGTGTGTGTGTGTGTGTGTGTTGGATTAGCACTGCCGCTAACTCTGACTGTAACACACTCTCTAACTGTACACTGTTTTTATGTAATTAGTGTAATATATAATATATATAATTTATATAAGTGTTTGTGTGTGTGCGTGTGCGTGTTTGTGAGTGCGTGTTTGTGAGTGTGTGTGTACCGTAGCCGCAGTGTGTTTTCTAACAACCGCTGTAAATGCCTCTGTATTTTATTTTATTGTAATTTTTTTTTTTTTTGGCGTTAGTCTCTGCCACTGCGTGGTGGAGGCGGAGTTATAAACGCTGAAAAACGGACAGATCTTGAACCGCAGTGTTTCTATGATGACCTGTGTGATGAATTCGGCGTTCGACGACAATCGGTGTTCCTGGAACTTTCCCGGCTCAGTCATCAGGAGCGGAGCGATTAAACCTGCTGTAGTGTCACGCCGTTACTTCACGTTAATGATCTATGCAAAACCCCCATCCTGTGCAGCTGATTAACACCGGCTGTTTAACATCAAACTGTTAGTGTGCAACTTTATTTTGAGTTTTATATCATCATATATATATAGCTATATATAAATCAATCTAAATATATTTCCATGTGTATTTTTCTTGTCTTGCTTTCAGACTTGACGAGGTTTCGCTCGGAGATGCCTCATGTGTTCGCATGACTTTTTTTTCCCCCTTTAATTTTTTTCTTTTGAAAATAAAGTTTTAAAAGCTGTTCATTTATACTTGTTGGTTTTTTTTTTACTGAAATGTAATTACAGAGGTTACGGTTGCATATTAAGTTGTTATATGTTGTACAACAGCGCATTACGTTGTTGTGAAGTTGTTACATTTGAGCTAATAAACATTTACGCTACCTATATTTAAGCAAGTAAAATCTGTAGTTAAACTATGCTAATAATCAGGATCAGGTTAACGACATATGATTGTGAGCTACATTTTAAGATAATCTATAACTGCGTTCAATCTTATAATTAATTTTACATAGTTATTCTTTTACTTTGACAACAGCAATATGGCCTGTTTATGTGTGTTTCCTACCTCAGAGAGTCTCAGATATAAATGTTAACGATCATAAAGCTGGTAAAATGCCGAGCAGTTCCGAGTTTAGTGTCCAGAATTAAAATAAATCTCAGATTAATAAATCCTGGAAGAGAACTGCACATTAAGCTAGGCACTGCACCGCCCTCTGGTGGACACAGCGTGCAACCGCATGGCGAGCAGGTGATTGGGTTTAATGTGGTGGCTTTACTATAATGTGAATGACTGATTATGTGACGTCATACACTTTACTGTAGTGTAGCGTAAACACAGTACACATAAAATAGTAATAAATTCACTCCTGTGAGCTATACTTAAGTTATGTTTAAGGTTGTATTCATCCTGTTTTTATTATTCAGAAGCAGCCCTGAGGTTCAAGAGCAGATTTGAAGCTGTGACCTCACTTTTAGGAGACGAGAGCTTCCACACAAAGCCATGAAGCCTCGCATGGGCTGGTCTGATGGCCTTAAAGAGTTTATCCTGAAGTCTGACGCCTCACAACCCGCCGCCATCCGAGTGTCTCGTCTGAGACTCTGAGACTCTGAGACTGGTACATCAGCGGGCAGGTAAGTGTGTGTCTCAGTGTGAGAAACATGGTTCACAGCCTTCATCTTCGTGATTATAAATGAGCTTGTTCCTCTGGTATCGGTCTTTCTCTCTCTAACACACACACAAACTCAAACACACAACTTACAGGTATTTATTTAACCAGCTCCGAGGGCGTAGGCCTCGTCTCAGGAAGTCAAGCTGTGATCAGAAAAGAGTTCACACTAAACTACCCACTCACTGTGTGTGTGTGTGTGTGTGTGTGTGTGTGTGTGTGTGAGGTGGGCTGTTAATTAGCAGGGTCACATTAATGAGGTGCTGCAGTCACTGCTGCATAACGATGAGCACTTAGACACTTTTTCAGTGGCTGAATCTCAAATGGTGTTCTCTTGGCCAGATAGAGTCTACAACACCGTTACTTTATACCCCAAGAAGTGAGCATATATACAGCATGTCCCAAAAGTCTCCATACACAAGGGAAATTAACACTTCTTAGCAAAATCTAACTTTATTTACAAAACTCTAAAACTCTACATGATTGCCGTCTGGTGGCATCTCCATCGCCACCTTGTGACAGCTTCCCAATCCAGCCTTGAGAACGATCTCAATACCTTCTTCTTTTGTCAAAGGCGTTCTTAAAGGCTATCTGAAAATACATACAGTTCAGTGTAAAAGTCTGTTGTCAAGTCACATGCAAAGAAATGCCTTCAAAAATAATGAAATTAAATGTTTCTACATGAAAAAAAAATCCTATAAAGGGCAGTAAACAGTAATAAATGAAACAGAGTCAGTATTTAATGTGACGATCTTTCGCTTTAAATAAATAAACAGTGTCTCAGGTGCAGTGTGTGCAGTTTTATAAGGAAATGAGCTGTAAGTGTTACTGAGCATCTTGCAGAAGCAGCCGCTTCTTATTTCTGCAGCGAAACCCAGCAGCCTTCATTCTGTTTTTATCTGAAAAGTGTCTCTTATGGAATCTGCTGCTTTCTTTACTGACACACAAACATTTTTCTGTAGCGTTTCATTCTGTGCTGGAAAACTAATGTTT
>CM075016.1:23768626-23771126 GCA_037576675.1 Pangasius sanitwongsei | reverse complement strand
GCACAGTTATTGGAACGGACGACGATGTTAAAGTAAATAATGCGTAATATTTGCAATAAGGCTAGAACGCGAGCTGGCTTAGCTAGCTTGGTGACCTAAGGCAAGCTAGCTAGTATATGGTTAGCATAAATTTTAAAGAAGGCTAAATAACGGACATCTCTTCTCACTTCTTCAGAGGAAAAACATGGACAAGTCTCTGATGCAGCGTCTGCTCGGCTCGAAGAAAAGCGCAAGGATCCACCCGACTGCGGTGACGGTGAAATACGGCTCGCATTTCCCCCAGCGTGGCGATGAGAGCTACGATGATGCGCCGTCATTTGAGGATTTTGGCGCATTTATGGCAGAGACATCAGACAGGAAGCAGCTGAGCGACAGTAAAGCACACAGGACAATGTTTAACCTTTGGTCTGAATCGAGATCCAGAGTTTCTAAAGGGGTCAGAGGTCAGCTGGAGAGCTTCGGCGAGGCGAGTGTGTTATCGTCACGCGTGATGTGGGCGGCGCTGTTTGGTGCGGCGCTGGCTCATGGCTGTGTCTCTCTCCTGACACGTTTAGCTGCAGATTTATCCCGCATCCCGTCGCTCGAGCTTCTCTTTGTCCGCTCTGTGCTCCAGGTCCTGTCCGTCGCTGTTGTTCTGTACCACAAGGAGGCGCCGTTCGGGCCGCGAGGCTGCAGGCTGCATCTCTTCTCCTATGGAATATTTAACGTCATCTCCATCTCCTGTGCCTACACCTCCTTCGCAATAGTTCCTCCTGCTAACGGCGCCATCGTGTGGCGAGCGAGCGCGACGGTGTTCAGTGCCGTCCTGTCCTTCCTGCTCGTCGACGAGCGGCTTGGTGCGACGGACACCATCTCTGTCTCCTGCAGCGTCTTTGGGCTCGGCCTCATCCTAATCCCCAACCTCGCTAGTGAGCAAAAGCCGCTGGGGTTCTGGAAGGAGGCGTTTGGTTACGTCCTGATGGTTTTGGCCGGAGTGTTGGCGGCGCTCTCCATGATTTTGTACAGGTTCGTGAATAAAATATAAACATACAAACTAGCATTAGCATTACGACACTAACTACACATGGATAAAAGAATTTGGGACGGAGCCATAAAATGGCTGACGTCTTAGTACTAAACTAATGAAATACTCAACTATTGATAAAGTATATGATGTATAAAGAGTGTGTACACCTGCGCAGGTGTGTGAAGCAGCAGGTGAGCGTCTGGACAGCATTGTTTACGTTTGGATGGATGGGTTCTCTCTGGTCCTGCTGCTCCATGTTCCTCCTGCAGGAACCCGTCATTCCACACGATGCAGAAACCTGGATCTTCCTCTTATCGATCTGCTTCTGCTCCACCGTCGCCTTCCTGGGGGTTTATTACGGCCTGCAACGCCTCCACCCCGCGCTAGTCAGCACGGTAACCCGCGCTATACACACGTCTACTCTAACCGAGTCCTCCACCGTACACTAATCCACACAATAAATTAACATAAATACAGTATATATACGTATATGTATAGGTAACTTAGCAATAACTACAAGGAAACAAGCTAATCATGAATTTGAGTTACAATAAACAAGTTAGAACAAGAATTAGCATATAATAAATTGGCTAACCCAAAAATTGGACTTATAATAAAATGCCTAAAACACAAACTAGCATTATAGTAAACAGGCTAGAACAAGAATTAGCATATAATAAACAGGCTAAGACCCAAACTAGTCTTACAGTAAGGCTAAAATACAAGCTAGCATTATAATAAACAGGCTAGAACAAGAATTAGCATTATAGCTAACAAACTAGAACAAGATTTGGCATATAATAAACTGGCTAAGACAAAAACTAGGCTTATAATAAAAAGGCTAGAACAAGAATTAGCATATTTTACAGTTAGTTCACTGGTGAACAAACAAACTTGCATTGATAGTAAACTAGCATCATAGTAATTGAGCTACAATACAAACTAGCATTATAGTAAACTAGCATTATAGTAATCAAGCTACAACACAAACTAGCATTATAAAACTAGCATTATAGTAATCAATCTACAACACAAACTAGCATTATAGTAAACTAGCATTATAGTAATCAAGCTACAATACAAACTAGCATTATAGTAAACTAGCATTATAGTAATCAAGCTACAACACAAACTAGCATTATAGTAAACTAGCATTATAGTAAACTAGCAATATAGTAATCAAGCTACAACACAAACTAGCATTATAGTAAACTAGCATTATAGTAATCAAGCTACAATACAAACTAGCATTATAGTAAACTAGCATTATAGTAATCAAGCTACAATACAAACTAGCATTATAGTAAACTAGCATTATAGTAATCAAGCTACAACACAAACTAGCATTATAGTAAACTAGCATTATAGTAAACTAGCAATATAGTAATCAAGCTACAACACAAACTAGCATTATAGTAAACTAGCATTATAGTAATCAAGCTACAATACAAACTAGCATTATAGTAAACTAGCATTATAGTAATCAAGCTACAA
>CM075016.1:23747486-23768526 GCA_037576675.1 Pangasius sanitwongsei | reverse complement strand
AAACTAGCATTATAGTAAACTAGCATTGCAGTAATCAAGCTACAACACAAACTAGCATTATAGTAAACTAGCATTATAGTAAACTAGCATTATAATAAACTAGCATTGCAGTAATCAAGCTAGGACGAACTATGGCTTACAAAATGGCTTCCTTCAAAGCTAACATTGTTTTTAATGAATGAAAGGTGTTGAAACGCTAGCTTTGCTATCATAGCTAATATTTCATCACATTAAACTGTAGTAATAATAAAATATATATGTTTATTTATTTATTTATTTATTTAAGTTAAAATCGCAGACTAAAATGACGGTGTTGTTTCTGTGTGCGTTGCTCAGGTGCAGCACCTGGAGCTCGTTGTGGCGATGATTCTGCAGCTGCTCGTGCTGCGCATACTCCCCTCTACCTGTGACGTCATCGGCGCCGTCGTCATCATCGTCAGCGTCCTTGCGCTCGGCCTCGTCAAAGTCCTGCGTGGTGGAAAGCGCGAGACGGACGAATACGAAGAAATCCTCGACTCGTCCATAAAATAAGACCGTGGACTACCGCGTCATGTGACCTTATAAAATTAGAATATTAATTATCTTCATATAACGAACTTTTTTTTATTTTTTATTTTACCTGCAGGACAAGTTATGGATGAATTGTGTGTAATAAACAAAGAACTGATTTCCAGTATTAAAAGCAATGAAAAAAAATCTAAATAGAATCATTTGTAAGCTATGAATATTCATGATATGTAAATTTGAAACGCCCCATGCCCTCATGACCTTTACACTATGCTATTAGCTATGACACCACAGCGCTGGTGAATTCTGGATCCTGATTGGTCAGAGGGATGTTGTTGATTAATTTTCTATAACAGCAGCTCTGACAGGAGCGCAGGTTTATATTAATGCGCTCGTTCTGATACGTTATCGTTTCTATAGTAACAGCTCATTCACAGGGGAATAACGTGTGTAATCGTTAACATTTATGGAAGGAGTCTCCAGTGTCAGCGCTTTGTAACGGGTCAGAGGTAAAGCTGTAACTTTAAGTTTTCCGACATCTTCAGGACAGAGGAGTTTACGCTTTTTTGCGATTTCTCTGTAACAACAACATCAAGCTACGTTTTTTTTTTTTTGTCTTATTAACTTCAAGAGAGAGAACAAAGCGGCTGGTGAGGGAACGAGCGTTTATAGCTACTATAAAGTAAGTGACAACAGGAACTAACATGTTTCACCGACGTGTTGTGTTATTCTTTTACTGTGGTATAAGTGAACGGAAACACTACGAGCTGTTACCATAACAACCCCAGTCCTCTCTTCGCAAGCATTAGCTTAAGTTATTTAACTTAGCATACAGGTTCCTTTAACTAAATTATCCGTTATCAACCGCTAAAATCTCTTTCGATCTGTTTTCTACATGTTAAGTAACTAAAAATAATTAATAAATAATAAATAATGAATAAATCCATAACACTCTAGCGACAAAAGAGTTCAACAAGCGATTCAGAGCACAGAGCTTTCCGTTTTTACAGTACAGTAGTAGAGCGCCCTCTGCTGGTTGATTAACCACATTACAACTCATTCAGAGCCGTAAGAGAGTTACGATGACTTTAAAATAAAGATTCAAGATTTTTATTCAAGATTTTTTTTTTGTCATATACACAGTTATATACAGTATATAACTCGCAGTGAAATGAAAACCTGGCCTACTCCTCCTTAAACTGTGCATTTAAATAACTACATTAAAAAATAAGAAATAAGAAACAACAACAATTAAAGACACAACAACAGTTAACACAATAAGAAAGAAATAAACTTTACTTTATATAGCGCCTTTAAAAAGGCCTCTCAAGAGTATATAAACGTATCAAAAAAGTTAATAATAAAATACAATTCAATTATTAATAAAAATAATAGTAATAATAATAATAATAATTAAATAACAAAAAACAAAACAATCACATAAAAGCATTCCTAAAGTAATACGTTTTAAGAGAAGATAAATAAATCAAACAGAAGTAGAAATTTACAGGATTATATACAATCAAATATCGCACTTCCAATATGGCTTTACTCAAAAGTTATTTACAAGTGCCATAAATTCATCCAGTGAAGGAAGCACAGTAAGTAAATGTTTAAATGTTCCTGGAAGTTGTTCCACGTTGTTAAGGCATTAAATTTAAAACCTTTTTTCTTCAGCTCAGACTTCAGCTTCTGAGGGAAGAAGCTCCTCCTGAGTGTCTCAGTTTCAGCCATCAGACTACAGAATCGCTTGCCTGATTACAGCAGGCTGAACAGACAGTTACCAGGGTGGGTGGAGTCTCTGGTACTGCATCTCCTGGTGTAGATGTCATGAAGAGAGCGGAGAGAAGACCCGGAGATGTGCTCAGCTAAGCGCACCACTCTCTTCAGGGCTTTGAGGAGTTTCCGTACCATGCTGAGTCTTAATAGCCTTAGCATAGAATGTTTTCAGGATCACTGAGGAGGCCCTGAATTTCCTCAGTAGTCTCAGATGGTCTGGCTTTGTTCACTTGAGCTTGGATGTGATGAGTCCAGGTCAGGTCCTCAGAGATGTTTACTCCAAGGTACCTGAAGCTGCTCACTTCCTCCACGGGGGTCTGGAGAGAGTGCTGCCTCTTCCTGAAGTCCACAACCAGCTCCTTGGTTTTGCTGGCGTTCAGAGAGAGAGACAGTTAGCCTGGCACCAAGCTATTACTTTCTCCACCTCATCAAGGTAGGTGGCTTCGTTGTTGTTGTTGTTGGAGATGAGATCCATAACCACTGTGTCGTCAGCAAACTTGACAATAGAAGTGGAGATTTGGAGAAGTGGAGAAGCTCCAAAAGGTTAGCATATACAGCTTTGTGAGGTATTGATGGTATAAACTGTATTCTTTCATGACTAAAACTTTTTTGTTTGTACAAAGAAATTACTAAAAACATTTTCCACTTTTCTTTTCAACACCTTTGCAGGGAGTAAAACTGGTCACGAACACTAGGTGTCAGTGTTGCACACATTAGTGCTTGGAGTTGCTCATTATATTAGGCTAAAACCTGCTATAATCCTGTAATGTAAAAATGTTAAGTAAGCAGTGTTTCATTCGGTTTTATTTTTAATTATCTGTAAGTTTGCGAGTTTGACACCTGCTTTATTTATTTATATATTTATTTATTTATTTATTTACAGATTTAATTTAACACGATCTGTGTAAAGATAGTCCGTGATTTGAGATTCAGTGGAGCCATTTAAATATTACTAAAATATTAAAGATAAAAAAAAGTCTTTAAAAGAATATTATGTAAATGTCTCGTGTGTATTGTAATTCCAGAATGCAATGAGGAATAAAGGCCTGTGGAAATACTAACATTCCTAATAAGAAAGAATAAAAGCTGTAGACGATGCTTAAAAATAAATAAATAAATAAATAAGTGGAAATACTAAAATTGCTAATGGATAGTTAATGAATGCTAACATGAATGAAAGATAAATGGCTAATGATTTAAAAATGATAATTAAAGTCACTCGAAATGCTCACACTGCTATTAAGAAATACAGGCTACTGGACATGCTAACATTGCTAATAGTGTGTGTGTGTGTGTGAGAGAGAGAGAGACTCAGCAGAAACTTTTCCTAATTCTTTATTTCACATACAGTTTCCACTCAGAGCAACAGTACAGCTGCAACCATCATTCATTTAAAGGCCTTTTAAATGATTTTAATATGCTAATTTTGCTAATAGAATAATGCTAACAGGAGTGGACCTGCTCTGGACCCCAGGATTCAGGATCCCATCCACATTACAGTGTAGATTTATCAAAGCTTTGCACTTTATTTAGTAAATTATTCAAGGATTTTTAGTTGCAAGATAGCTGTTTAGTTATTTGAAGTTATTTGGCTTCAGCTCCAGACCAAAGTTCATGATTTGTGAGGAAAATTAAACTTAAAAAACATAATAGCTACACTTCAGAGGAACTACATCTAGCTAGTCCTTTCCTCCACCAAAGGGTAAAAGGGTAAAAGTCAATCATTTGTTACTGAAGCTCACAGTAATTATGACTTGAAGGGATAATTAAAAGCACATGAAGGCAGCGTCGGTTTGTACATGAAAAAACAAGTGCTAACTCTAATATAAACAACAGTGTTGGACTTGCTAGCATGCTAATTTACCCAACAGTGTTTGCTAACAGTGCTGCATCTGTTTTTCATTTTATAGCTCATTAAAGAGTTAGAGTGTGAAGACACACAGAAGCTGTCTTTAGCAGCCATGTTGGCATTGGTAGCCATCTGCTTTAAGCCCCGCCCCTTTTGTTCTGTAGTGAATAATGGGGCAGATAAATGCAGAACGTGTCCTTTAGCATCAATACAGTGCATTGTTTGTCTCTTTTCATTATCATACATCTGTTCATACACTCATCCATCACAACTAGCCAACAGAGACCAAGCTCTTTAAGCCCCGCCCACTTGCGAGTATTGTAACCGAACACTTTAGCTGAAGAAGCGAAAGATGATTTCTGATCAGAGAGAAAACTGTAACCCAAGGCTACTCGTTACGTGGAAGACTGAGACCCATGTTCGGCTTTTGAGGTAATTTTTCCATTTAAAAAAAATTACATTCAATACTTTTGACTAGCTAGGGATGCACCCATACCAATTTTTTTAGTATTTAGTATTTTAGTACTCGTCGATACTGATACCTATACAGACATGCGTAACGTACTTAGTATTAATCAGTAAGACACATCAAGTAACATCGTATATATTTTGCCAGTTTACAAAGATTGCACGCGCGTGCTCAGGCTACGAGACTCGAGTTCTTAACATTAGCGAGTTGTTTAGCTAGCTATGTTAATTAGATCGCAGTGGAGAAGAGCGTTTTTTTTTTTTTTACGTCATTAAAGCGTTTATGTACAGCTGTAAGTAAAGTACGTTTTTGTTTTCATTGCATAGGATTCCGTCGTTGTCATGACGATAGCGTATGACCATCAAGAACAACACACTGGAACATAAGGTAAGATACGATATTTTCACTCAACGTCGTCGGGAGACTTTTTTTTTTTCCTCGCCTAGCGATGAACTCCTCGTGCTGAGATTAATGTTTAAGATGTTTTATCACTCGTATATCACTCTGATGATTAATCGTGAAATTACGTCCGGATCACTGTCATTTCCTGTCGTCTGTTCGTTAGCGCGAGGATTACGTAGCATCACCTGGGAGAGGATGCTGGTCTTGGAGTAGTTTTTCAGAGTGTCAGTATTGATGCATCCCTACTTTTGAAACAAATATAATCCCTTTAATGTGTGTGTGTGTGTGTGTGTGTGTGAGATATAATTCGGAAATTAAAAACAGTCATAAATACATTACATCATCACGAGCACAAACCTCACAGAAATAAAACACAACACTTTCACACAGTGAGATCACACACATCAGGTGTGTGTGTGTGTGTGTGTTTTGTTCACACAAGGAGTAGTTTCATGTCGTAATGGGATATAAAACTAAGCGTGTGTGTGTGTGTGTGTGTGTGTGTGTGTTGTTCACTTGAGGAAGGAGTCGAGTTTTCTCTCGATGTGTGTGAACGAGTCCTCTCCGAGATAATCCGCATCTCCCTGCTCCCACTTCTGCTTTCTGTCCTGCGAGGAGGTTTGAGGAGCCGGTGGATGAACACACTCCTCCACCCGCGCTGCCTCGACGTACACACTCTCCTGCTGAGAGGTGCGGCCACACACACACACACACACACACACGGAGCAGCGTTAGACGTTGATCAGGCTTTCGATAGCTTCCATAGTTTCATATTACCGTAACAAATGCTTGTTTTTCTTGTTTTACCAAAGTGTTAAAATTCTCAGCTGTTTTCCCTCGTTTACGTTGTCTCTGAGTTTTTAGTTTCTCTACCTATTTCTTACTTTCCCTAGTTTACTAGTCTCCTGTCTCCTAGATTTCCTACTATACCTTGTTTCCTAGTTTCTCAAATTTATTTTGTCTCCTTGGTCTCCTCATTTTCATGTTTCCTAGTTCTCGGTTTCTCTAAGAAGATAAGATTGTCATTGTACTGCTGTGTAAAACAACAAGCTTATAACGGTATTCCCTGAGTTTTTCACACGAAAACATAAAGCAAACTATATATAATACACACACATAATATAAAATAGTAAATTATACATTTGTATATTAAACAAAGTGGTACAGTAAAACGATAAGACAGTAGCACAGACAATAAGGCAGTTTCTCTAGTGTCCCAGTACTGTAAAGAGTCTGTGTAGTTTTCATAGTTTTCATACTCGTGTGTTTATTACTCCTTTTCCTTACTTTAACTGAAAGTCCTTTTATTTTCCTTTCCCTACTTTATGCGTAGTGAACAATACTTATAATCTCAGAATCGCTTTACTATTCACACTACACAACTTTATTTGTTGTTTTGTGGATATAACGCACTACATGAGCGATCGTAGATGAAGCTCACACACTACATGAGAGATCACTGACGAAGCCTACCTGGTCTCCAAATTTCTCACCAAAATAAGTGCGAGAGCTGTCTATCTGTGCTGTTTTATATGGAAACGAGAAAAAGAAGGAATGAGACAAAAACATGGTAGGATTCGTTCAGGATACGCAGGCGAGCATGGATTGTCTGTTCTGCAAAGAGAACTGGAGGCATAGTGCAAAAAGGTAGCTATTTTTATACTCCGTGCCGTCAGGAAACCTTTCATGCTATATTTTTTTCTATATTTTCTTATCATTGTGCGTACATTTAGCCTTCACTCTCCCACACAAATAGACGGATGATAAACCGGATTCAGGGATCTGCTGCACATGATAGGAGATGTATTTGAATTCCTCTCGGGTTCTCGTTGGCTGTTTCTCAGCGTTGTTCTCGTTACATGAGGTAGAGGTTCTCACAGTATATGATTCATGGCTGAGAATTTTTAAAAAATGCTTGAAAATATCAGAGCATCTGCGACAGCTCACAGACTGAGAATGAGAAATTCATGTCGCTTAATCTGAGCCAACTGATCAAGTGTCCTATTTCCTTATGTAGTAGAAAATACAAAGAGAGATGGATGGGAGTTTAACCCTACGGAATTGATGGAAAAAATCATACTAAACAGAGGAACTTGAACTGTCTACCAATCGGAAGTGGACAAATCAGAACCAATCGGATCTACCAATCCAAACCAAGCGGATCTACCAATCAGAAGCGGACAAAATTATACTAAATTATTCACGAGTTGTACGTCTGTTACTTCAGCAAGTAAAAATGCTTCTGCATATCTGCACATCTGTTCCATATTTTCACATAAAATCAAATAAATAAGCTCTCGAATTTATTAGATATTAAATGCTCATCCGTTTACTCAGATGGGTCTTTTGACCAATCAGATTTAGTAATATTAGTCACCTGATCCTGTTGATGAAACAGTAGGAATATTAATAGTAATAATACTCACTCAGTCATGAGTATTTCATGGTACTGAAAAAAATCTTTATTGAAAAATTTATTCAATAAAAAATTGATTTTATTTTCAATTTGGATTTCAGTTTTGGTTTTGGATTCTGTTACATCAATACATAAATGACATTAATGTACCGCAAAACTATATATTTTTATAGCAAAACACTTTCGAAGTGAAAGATAGAGTGATGTAGAGCGTTACCTCCACGCTGGGCGTATCCGAGAGCGGGTGTGTGTGCTCCTCCGGGAGTAACGGCAACACTGACGACTTAAACACACTCCACCACTGCTGAACGTAATCAGGATACTGAGAGGAAGAACGGCACTGCTCCGACTCACTGCTGCACTCTCCATCCTCACCATCATCACCACCACCATGCTCATAATCCCACGGCTTCTTCTCACCCAGGAAGTGGATCACCTTAGCACTGCGGCCAAAACTACACACACAAGTCACATGCCACAGCACTGTTGATTAATTTTCTGTAACAGCTGCAAATCACAGGTTTATATTAATGAGCTCATTATCGCTAATACATTATCGTTTCTATAGTAACAACTCATTCACATGGCAGACGCTCTGCTAATAATAATAAACATATTAAAAAATTGTGTGTGACATTTATGGAAGGAGTCTCCAGTGTCAGCTGGACTGTAAACAACCGTTTATAGCTGCTATAACATATGTGAACACATGAATTAACTTCATTACATTAACAACTTATGAACTTAAGAATCTTTGAAAAATTGCTGTGAAATAAAACACTTGGGGGGTATGCCGTTATGAGAAAATAATCAACCCTGGGGGTCAAGGGGTGTAACAGTAACTTGTGATGTCATATTTTCCTATAAGAGAACGCATCCAAGTGTTTTATTCTCTACATAGTGGGGAAAAAGCATCAGGTTAAGACAAGGGGGCGTGGTTACTGTGATAGGGGCGGAGTTTCGGAGAAGGATTAAGGTTGTGATCGTTAACGTATTAAGCTTATCGTATTTTTACACAACCAGTGAAGACAAACGCTGTGTGTATTGAGTGTTAATGAAATGAAAAGCAGCACTGCTGGGACACGTCCCAAATCACAGCCTTGTAAAATAAAAGCACCCTATTTTGAGAAGCTGATGTCTCTGCAGTGTGTGTGTGTGTGTGCGTCTGGAGATAAAAACAGAGATGTTTCCGTCCGTGCAGTCATCTCCTGTTACAGAGCAGTGTGTGTGTGTGCGCGTGTGAGTGGACTCACTGTCTGAACGCTGGTAGGTAGGTGTAGATGGACACACTGCTGAGGTTATAGATGAAAGGAAGGTGTTTAGCGATATCAGCTGTAGCCCAGTCACTGAAATAACTGTTTAACACACCCTGATCCCCACCTACACACACACACACACACACACAACACACACACACATAACATAGTTATGTTAAAGAATTCCTAAATTCTGCTAAATTTGCTAGATAGAAAAAACATCTGTTGTCATGATGTATATTAGTGTTAATGTGTGTTAAGACTGTAATTTATTACATCCGGTGTTTATCTTCATTAAACCGGAGCTACTGCTGAATCGTCATAGAAACTGCTACAGTGTGTGTGGATGGATGTAACCACAATATGTCATGATGAAATTTTTGTTTTGGCCGTAAATACACTAAAAAAAAAAAAAAAACACAAACTCTGGAGCACAACAGAAACGCATTCATCCGGAGATCGCAAGATCAAATCCTGATGATGTCACAGCCATCTCTGGGTGGGCGGGGCATAATCTCTCCCCTGTCAATCACAGCAACACTAGCCACTCATGCGTGTCTGTGAGATCATGTACGGGGAAGAGATAAGTGGATATCGCTTTCCTTTCCGCCACCCCGTGACACAGCATGAGCAGCAGTTCGAAAAGATGCGGAGGTTGGCTTTATGTGTCTCGGAGGAAGCGCGTGTTAGCCTTCATCCTCTCGGTTTGGTAATTGGACAAGACTAAATTAGGGATGGAAAAAACTCTGGAATGGCATTCAAGACCAATACTGTTAGTTAATTAAAAACATGGTCACTTTAGAGTGCAAGAAAAGTTTTTTGTCTTGGTCTCAGAAACCTCTACATTCACAACTTTAATACCTGCCCGTGTTTAGTCTTTGCTCAAATGCTTTCGTGCTCAAAAATACAACAAAGTCTTGTATTTTCCAGGGTTTAACTACATCAGAAAACACACTTTCCACTACATCTTGTGTACATTTTACTACCATCAAACCAGACCACACCTGGCCACGCCCACAAGCGACAAACTTGTGTATTTTGTGTAATTCGCTGATGTAAAAAAAATTTTTTTCTTTCTTGCTTGTGATCAGTGTTAGGATTTCAAAAGCAGAAACGTACTTTGGTGACTTTGGAATTTGGGATTTGTAAACCCAAAACATTTGAATGAAGAGTAAAGTTTAGAAAAGAAATATTTTGAGAAGTATTTAAAAGGGAATTTGTGTTCTTATAGTTATAGAGTTTTAAATCTCTGACACTCCTGTCAAGGAAAATGAAATCATAAAAGCTGAAGGAGGGCGAGAGGGTGAGCTGTTTATCAAAACGTGGGACAGAAATAACTCTGAAAGGGCAAGAAGGACACACACACACACACACACACACACACACACACATACATA
This sequence comes from Pangasius sanitwongsei, assembly GCA_037576675.1. Classification (NCBI taxonomy): domain Eukaryota; kingdom Metazoa; phylum Chordata; class Actinopteri; order Siluriformes; family Pangasiidae; genus Pangasius; species Pangasius sanitwongsei. Next base: position 23,758,451 of record CM075016.1, on the reverse strand, counting down.
CAGCTGCATGATACAGATAAAAATAGCTTATTACAATTATAGCGCAACACACAGCAGCTATGATGTGGTGGTTTGCAGTTCATTAAAACACACCAGTGAACCTCCGATGTGTCGCTGTTTAATACTGACCTGCATCATCGTGCGATTTTGAAAATCATCCACAAAAATGTGTGTTCTGACCGAATGAGACGGTCACAGCGTGTGTTAGAGGCTCATTTACATAATGCAGGCTTCTGTAATATCAGTACTGCAAAGTCCAACACTGCAATAGACATCAGACAGCGATGAACCGCGCTGCGACGTCAGGACTACAGGACACTCGGCATCAGTGCCGTGTTATTCCACAAAACTCAGAAATAAATAACGAAAGAAAGACATTCTGAAAAAAAAAGAAATTCAGAATGAAAGAAAGAAATTTGGAAAGAAGAAAGAAATTTTTAAAGAAAGAACGAAGAATGAAAGAATGAAAGAAACTTGGAAAGAAAAAAAGAAATTCGCAAAGAAAGAAATTCGGAAAGAAAGAAAGAAAAATTCTGACAGAAAGAAGAGAAAAAATTTGAAATTCAGAAAGAAAGGAAGAATGAAAGAAATAAACAAACCATTTTGGAAAGAATAAAGGCTGTGAGGGATGGAGTGAAAAACAGAAAGAAAGAGTTAGAATGAGAGAGAAAAATAAGAAATACAGAAAGAAGGAGAGAAAAGATGGGAAAAAGAAGAAAAAAAAAGAATGAACTGCTGTTCGGCTGTGAAGGTCTTAATTGTAAAACAGTGAACTGACATATTAAACAAAAATAGATGCTAAATTCTCGCCACACAAAAGGAGTTTGTACGTTAAGCAGTTTGATGGAAACGTTAGGAGAATAAAACGAAGAAAAAGAAGAAGAAGAAGAATGAGGAACAGGAATATAGCACTCTGTACTAATATAAACGTGTAGAGAGAAATGTGAGAAATGTTACACACTGTTATAAACACAGTTAATTGTAGCGTATGAAATCATCAGTCAGGTGATTCGGTTTCCATGGTGATGATGATGATGTTGTTTACCCGTCAACTGAACGCCGTCAGCGCAGGATGTAGAACGCGAGCGATAGAACACTTAAGCACTCGGATTTATTTTCCTAAAATACAGACCAGCTGTTAGTGAGCTGTCTCACCTCACTGCCCCGTCTGTCTCACCTCACGGCTCTGTCTCACCTCACTGCCCCGTCTGTCTCACCTCACTGCCCTGTCTCACCTCACCGCCCTGTCTGTCTCACCTCACTGCCCTGTCTGTCTCACCTCACTGCCCCGTCTGTCTCACCTCACCGCCCTGTCTGTCTCACCTCACCGCTCTGTCTCACCTCACTGCCCTGTCTCACCTCACCGCCCCGTCTGTCTCACCTCACTGCCCTGTCTGTCTCACCTCACCGCCCTGTCTGTCTCACCTCACCGCTCTGTCTCACCTCACTGCCCCGTCTGTCTCACCTCACTGCCCTGTCTGTCTCACCTCACGGCTCTGTCTCACCTCACTGCCCCGTCTGTCTCACCTCACCGCCCTGTCTCACCTCACCGCCCTGTCTGTCTCACCTCACCGCCCTGTCTCACCTCACCGCCCTGTCTGTCTCACCTCACTGCCCTGTCTCTCTCACCTCACAGCTCTGTCTGTCTCACCTCACCGCTCTGTCTCACCTCACCGCCCTGTCTGTCTCACCTCACAGCTCTGTCTGTCTCACCTCACTGCCCTGTCTGTCTCACCTCACAGCTCTGTCTCACCTCACTGCCCTGTCTCACCTCACTGCCCTGTCTGTCTCACCTCACTGCCCTGTCTCACCTCACTGCCCTGTCTCACCTCACTGCCCTGTTTGTCTCACCTCACCGCCCTGTCTGTCTCACCTCACTGCCCTGTCTGTCTCACCTCACTGCCCTGTCTGTCTCACCTCACTGCTCTGATGAAGCTGCTCGTACACTCCGGTGCAGAAAGTCCATTTTAAGGCTACGTCCCAAACTCTACCCAATATTAATGCAAACATTAACATGTACGTTAACGTCAACATTATTTCAATCGTTAACATGAACATTAACTTTAAATTAACATTAAATTAATCATAAATGTCAACATTAGCTCAAACATTAATGCAAAAATTAACTCAAACGTTAAAGCGATCATTAACGCGATCAACACAAACATTAAAGCAAACATTAACATAAGCGTTAACTAGATCATAAATGTCAACGTTAATGCAAATGTTGATGCAATCATTAATGAGAACATTAACGCAAACATTAACACCATCATTAACGCAATTATTATTGCAAATATTAAAGCAATCATTAACATGTACATTGACATGAACATTAACAAAAACATTAATTCAACATTAATGCGAATATTAACATGAACATTATTGCAAACATTAACGCTAATATTGACGTGAGCGCAAACATTAACGTGCTCATTAACGCACATATTAGCACAAACATTAATTCAACATTAATGCAAATAATATTACGCAAACATTAACATGAACAATAATTTCACATTAATGCGAATTTTAACATGAACATTAAAGAAAACATTAATGTGAACATGAATGCAAATATTACACGAACATTAATTCAACATTAATGCGAATATTAACGCAAACATTAATGCAAACATTAACTCAAATATTGACGTGAATGTTAACGCAAACATTAACACGAACATTGACATGAGCGTTAACGTCAACATTACACTAACATTAATGTGAACATGAACGCAAATATTATACGAACATTAATTCAACATTAACGCGAACATTAACACAAACGTTAATGTGAACATTCATACACTCATCCTTAGTCACTGCCTGGTCGAGGTTGCGTGGTTTAACTCAGGCTACTGGTTTGTTTATATTTTTGGAAACAGAACCAACTAAATTCATTAGAAAATATCGTGGTTAGGTACAAACAAAAATAATAACCACGTACAAAAAAAAACAGTCCTGCGCATATCTCAGAGTTAAAAAACCAAATGAAAGAAAAAAAGTCCTTCCTGTTTAGGCCACGCCCACTTCTGCTTTAAATCCGAAGATACGGATATTTGGAGCATTAACAGATACAGATACAGTGAGTTACACCACTAACACACAGGTTTTTATTTTCGACATTAATGTATCATAACAATATTCTGTAGATAAATAAAACCCCATCGTCTTTCTGATCGCTAACCATGCTAACGTATCTCTCACCGTCGAAGCTGCCGTGTTCCGTGCAGGCGTTCAGTAACCTGCTGTACGTTTCCTTCGATGGCTGAAACACAAACACTCCGGTGTTAAAGCAGTCGGGCCAGCCGGGGTCGGGCGCGGCCGAGAGCTCCTCACGCTCGAACAGCTCGTCAATGTTACACAGAACCTTAACGATTAAAAACACACACATTAGCGTTAATTAAGTTACGATTCAGGGTGGTAAGAGTAACTCCACTTCATTACACCAACATGTGGTTGATTAGTTTCCTGAAACAGCATGATATGGAGTGTTTTATCCTTTATATGTTTTATTATTATTATCTCACCAGTGTATCTGCGTCCATGAACACACACTTTGAATAGTGAGTGAGGCTCCAGCAGTGCAGTTTAGTGAAGGTGACGCCGAGCTCGGGTCTCTTCATCATCGCCAAGCGAGCCGCATCTCCGCTGTCCAGCACACTCACCTCACACACCTCGTCAAAGATCTGACTGAGGACTGACCTGCAAAACACACACACACACACACACACACCCAAAGCTGACTATCTTCCTATAAGAGCACAGCAATTTGCTAACGATTACAATTTTTTCTTTATTAAAGAATAATCTGTCATAATTTATATCTGTTTATAGTTAAATTTAATGTTGTAGAACATCTGCAAAACAATTTAGTTCCTGTTGTCGCTTACGTTATAGCAGCTATAAACCGTCGTTCCCTCACCGGTGTCTCTTTTTTCTCGCTCTTGAAGTTAATAAGACAAAACAAACGCAGCTTGACGTTGTTGTTACCAAGAAACCGCAAAGAAGCGTAAACTCCTCTGTCCTAAAGACGTCAGAAAACTTACAGTTACGGCTTTACCTCTGACTGTTACGAAGCACTGACACTGGAGACTCCTTCCATAATTGTTACATAAACATCTCCTTACAGAAAACATCACCATATCAACGATCATGCATGTTTTTAATCCGTATAGAAATTATAACGTATTAGGCATTAATATAAACCTGTGATTTGCAGCTGCACTACTGTCAGAGCTGCTGTTCTAGAAAATTAATCAACACTTTCTGACCAATCACGATCATAATAACGAGCCTCATTCTTCAATCTTTTAGTAAAGTTGCAAGTAAATGTTCTTGTGGCCAAACTGAACAAAAAAATTCCCACAAGATTCAAATATGCTTTTTCATTTTTTTTCCATATTCACATGTTTATGTTGATTAATGTCAATCATCTGTACATTTCTTAGTTTGTTCACAGCATCGCTGATTTACTCTTAGCCACGCCCACAGAACTCCATAAAAGGCAAAGCTCACAGAGAGCTGAAAGACAAAATGGCAACTAAAAGGGGAAAGAGCACCTCCTAAGCGTCGCATGCGCTCAATCTTCCAGTAATGCAGCTCAGCCACTGCAGCGAATCAGCTACCAAAGACACACACTAGCTCCTCCTCCTTTTATAGGTTGCCATTACTTTGGTCCTATTTAAACTTCTAGCCTTATTTTTGTTAATTTATGGATTTGTTTTGGAATCGTCTATTAAATTGATGTGTAATTGAACTAAATAAGTGATTAAAACTTGACAGTGTAATCCGTGTATAAAATCGCGCTACAATTATAAGATTTGAAGATGATCAGTTCACGTTAGCGATTCTCCTTTTATGGAAATTTCTGGAAGTTTCAATGGAAACTCATCCAGCATGGGATATGAACTTTTTTCCAAAATAACTGCATATTCATGAACACATTTCTTGTGTCAAAGTTCCTGTGAACTATTTATGAATAAATTGTTTCTGTTTGCTAAATGAGAACTTGGTGTGTGTGTGTGTGTGTGTGTTTTTGTGTGTACCTGCAGGGCTGCGAAACGTCATCTCCGATCAGTACGGCAAGATTACGAGATGTTTCGTGGTTCCTCAAACACACACCGAGCACCATCGCTCCTTTAGCATAGCTGTCATTTGTAGCGAGTGTGACAAATGCCTGATCTGTACACACACACACACACACACACACACACACACAAAACTGCTGTTACTGGCTATTTCATTCTCCAACAGTCACAGTTCAGATAGTAGAATTGTGCAGTAGGTGAAAGGTGAAAAAAAAGAAGCATAGTAACCGATGTTAAATATCCACATGTCTAATGTTAGCAAGTTAAAAAAAAAAAAAAAAAAAAAACATTGACAGATTTTATGTCACATTAATTGATTTTTTTTAAATTGATTTTTTTTGACAATTAATTGATTGATTTTTATTTTCCACTAATTCTTCCCCTGTTGTTATTTATTTATTTATTTATTGTTGTTGTTGTTGTGTTAATTGTTGTTGCATCTTTCCATATATCCATATATATATATATATACGCTGATCAGGCATAACACTAAAACCATTGAGAGATGAAGTGAATAACATTGATTATCTTGTTACAGTGGCTTCTGTCAAGGGGTGAGATATATTATGCAGCAACTGAACTGTCAGTTCTCAAAGTTGATGTGTTGAAGGCAGGAAAAATGGACAAGCGTAAGGGTCTGAGAGACTTTGACAAGGGCCAGATTGTGATGGCTAGACGACTGGGTCAGAGCATCTCCAAAACAGCAGGTCTTGTGGGGTGTTCCCGGTATGCAGTGGTTAGTACCTACCAAAAGTGGTCCAAGGAAGGACAACCAGTGAACCAGTGACAGGGTCATGGGCTCCCAAGGCTCACTGATGCACTTGGGGAGCGAACACTAGCCTGTCTGGTCCGATCCCACAGAAGAGCTACTGTAGCACAAATTGCTGAAAAAGTGAATGCCGGCTCTGATAGAGCAGCGCGCTGAATCGCACAGAATGTCCATGCTGACCCTGTCCACCACCAAAAGCTCCTACAATGGACAGGTGAGCATCAAAACTGGACCACGGAGCAATGGAAGAAGGTGGCCTGGTTTGATAAATCACATTTTCTTTTACATCATGTGGAAGGCCGGGTGTGTGTGCGTCACTTACCTGGGGAAGAGATGGCACCAGGATGCACTATGGGAAGAAGGCAAGCTGGCAGAGGCAGTGTGATGCTCTGGGCAATGTTCTGCTGGGAAACTTTGGGTCCTGGCCTTCATGTGGATGCTATTTGTGGATACTACCACCTACCTAAACATTGTTGCAGACCAAGTACACCCCTTCATGGCAACGGTGTTCCCTAACGGAAGTGACCTCTTTCGGCAGGATAATGAACCCTGCCACACTGTAAAAATTGTTCAGGAATGATTCGAGGAACATGACAGAGTTCAAGGTGTTGACTTGGCCTCCAAATTCCCCAGATCTCAATCCAATCGAGCATCTGTGGGGTGTGCTGGCCATCAGGTCCGATCCATGGAGGCCTCACCTCACAACTTACAGAACTTAAAGGATCTGCTGTTAACGTCTTTGTGCCAGAAACCACACACACCTTCAGAGGTCTTGTGGAGTCCAGGCCTTGACAGGTCTGAGCTGGTTTGGTGCCACAATGGGGATCTACACAATATTAGGCAGGTGGTTTTAATGTTATATAATGTAATATAATATATATATATATTTTTCTATATTTTCTTATTTTATGTCGGAACAGTTGTATAAAGCATTTCACTGCAAGTCGTACTGTGTATGGTTATGCATGTGACAAATAAAACTTGAATTTGATTTAATTAACCCTTTTAATATTCTCCATTTACGGTGACAGAAAGCGAGAGCTCATGAGACGAGACGTGAAAGGGGGCGGGGCTTCCAGGAAGTGTCTGTTTATATTAGAGACTTCAAAACCACTTGCGCAGATCGTTCCAGATTCACATGTCGATTGCATCGTCGCTCTTTTTATTGAGGAGATTAAAACTGCTCTTTTGGTGTATTTTTGAGTAACTCGTACGAGCGTTTTACTCGTACTCCCATGTTTTTCCGCGGCGCTCCTACGCCAAATCGTGCGAATCTGGTTATGTAATAAAATCGACTGGATATCGTGGCAATGTAATATCGCAATGTAAGGACGATAATATTGTATAGAACACAAACACAACAAGCTTTATAATGTCAGGTTAATGCACCGGGAATTAAAGCACTTGCTCACTTTGATAGTTAATTAATTATTCGAGCTGTTGATCCACTCTGTACGCCATTGACACGCCGCACAATGCATTTTGTATCGTTACTACACGTAACATACTCGCATATTTTGTACACATAACATAATGGATTTCTTATTTTTAATTTAAATGCACAGTCTATAGAGGCCAGGTTTTCATTTCACTGCGAGCTGTATACTGTATATAACTATGTATATAAATGTGACAAAAAGATTCAAAAATCTTGAATCTTCACACGTGATGATTACACACGTGACCTTTCCCCATCAATGCACATCCTAATATACAAGACGATTAAAGCTACCAAGCGTAAACAGAGCCTTTGCAATGAAACAACTTGTTATGTTGTTTCGAAAACATCAGTCGTATCAGAACAACGGAGTTGTACATAATCATGTTCCCGATAGCACTGGCACTGGTGTGTGTGTGTGTGTGTGTGCACATATTTCAAAATGCTACTTCTGTCATTGATTTAATTTGCTACAAAAAAAGTTACATACTGCAGCTTTAATTTTTTTTCATCCCTCCATCAATCGCGCACACACATACACACACACACACAGTTTTCCTTCAGACATTAGTGCATTCGTCATTGTGACACTGATTTATCTGACAGCTCACACAGTTTATTATCTTATAGATGTGTTTAATATGATAAACTAAAACACACACAGCTTTTCAGAGCGCGCGACACTCAACATTAAACACACTACAGAAATGCATGAAGCTGCATAGTGTGTGTGTGTGTGTCCTACCTGTCATGTTAGTCCAGATTTTGATCCCCGCTGTGTGTGTGTGTGTGCGTGCGTGTGTGCGTGCGCGTGTAACTGCGTGCGCACTATAAGCCGATTTATAGCGACGGCCTTTGAAGGTCACGTGATCTCTGACACACCTCCGTTAATGCGCAAATAAACGCGATTTGTCTCGTGCATTGTATAATTGCTGTGAAATAAAAACGCAGGCGGTGTTTAAACTCGAGCTCTGTCGCTGTTGCTGCCCGTCCGCATAAAAAAAAAAACACAACAACACATGAAGGAATGATGTTTTCTCCGGTGCGGTTTTAATGCGGAATTCACAGCGCTGTAGTGGAGATTTGGCGACACCTGGCGGCGAGCCGCGTCACTGCGTGACGTTACATCCGGGAACTTCACACACTCTTCACTGCCTAATACCACTTCTCATTAAAATTCCTGACCACTAATATAAATATTATATTCACATATTCAGATTTCAAAAAAAAAAATCAACAAAAAAACAACAACACTACAATTATTTCTTTTTTTAAATACATATTTTGTAAACTGTGGAGAAATTTTTACAGTTTAAGGGGTTTTTTTTGCCCCTAAATTTATTCTGCACATTCAGTCCCAAAGACATGTTTGAAATAGTTTACTCCTTTATTATTATTATTATTATTATTATTATTATTATTATTATAAATATTTTATTCATAAACTGAGATTTTGAAAAGCCTGATTAAGCACATTAGGATATGACTAAAGAAACTCTGTTTTTATTAATATTATAATAACACTGTCTTGAAATACTACTAGTAGTAATAATAATAATAATAATAATAATAATAATAATAATAATAATGATAATAATTGTTGCTGTTGTTATTATTGCTACAGTTAATGAATAAATGACTTAATTATTATTATTCATTTAATTATTTGTTAAAAAATTAATTGGTGAATTAAAATGAAACGAAAGATAATGACCCTTGCACAAAACTGGTATTTGATATATTACATTTACATTTATTTATTTATTTATTTATTTATTTATTTATTTATTTGGATAACACATTTTTAATACAAAATTTGACAATAATTAACAGAAACGGACATTATAAATATATAAACAAAAATATACTCGTATTTATTTTATATATTAAAATTATATTTTTATATTATTTATTTGCGAATATTTACATCTCTCTCTCTCTCTCTCTCTCTCTCTCTCTCTGGCGCCCTCTGGTGACCCCCTGATGTACTGCAGCTGTCTTCTGCGCATGTGCAGTATGCCCCTGTTGAACGTTCACTTGGTTTTGACACAATAAACAAGTTAGTGTGAGAAATAGAAAAAAAAAATGCATATCAGTTAAACATGTTTATTCCTAAAGAGAAAAGATAACTTTACAAATCACATTACCTGCAGAATCAGTCTTTACTTACATTTTGGTTTTATATTTATACATCTGTACATAAATATATTTTAGATTTGTTGCTTGGTGACACAGTTTAATACAAACAAATGAAATTATTAGACTGATTTTCACTACAGTCATTGCTACTAAACAAACAAATAAATAAACAGACATTAATACAGATCTGTTTCAGTCATGGGTCTGGTTTTATAAACCTTTTTTTCAACATCCTGTTTTGAAAATATTGTAAAATCCCTAGGCAAAGCTATGAGGTTAGTTACCTAGCATTGTATTGGGATATTCTCTAACATTAGCTAGTTTTATTTTAAGATGTTCTGTAACATTAGTTTATCATTTCTAAAGTTATTATTATTATATTCAGAAATTTCATTAAATGTTAGCTAGCTTTTTGTGTGGTGACATTTTTTAAACATTTGCTAGCATCATTTGGGAATATTCTCAAAACACTTCCTTGCTATCAATTGTTTATGATCTTATATGTGTGTGTGTGTGTGTGTGTGTGTTCAGCATGCACAGTCTTTGTGTGAGCGTTGTGGTTGTTTGTTCAGATCCGCCCCCTGAGGAACGCCGCTGTTTGTCAGTGTGTCTGGACTTTCCTTCATTCTCTCGCAGATTAGATCCACTAAACACTCGAACGTCTGCTTCACGTTCACGTTCACCTTCGCACTGGCCTCCAAAAACCCCAAACCTGAAACACACACACACACAGAGGGTCAAAGGTCAGAGCAAAGGTAGTATTAAAACCCCAACCGTACTTCTTTGTGTTGTAGATGCATGTGGTGTGTCTTGTATTTAAGGCCCATCCTTATGCCAAGTGCCTTGCCTCTTCCCCATCTCTGATTGGCTGAGGTCAGAGGTCTGAACTGTACTTAAAGTACTAAAAGAGATTTCAAGTATTGCTTTCACACAAGAATTTTGACAGGCATGAATTATCCCTTAAAATATTTCTTTGTAAATTTCTGCATTTTACCTTCAGTAGGCTGTACACACCTAATATCTCTCGCTACCCATCAGTTACCCACTAGCATGCAAATCTAGTTTAGATCTTCAGAGTTATCACACTAGCTATCATATACAGTAAGTCATCAGGAACAGAAAGTCCCCTCCAAAAGTATTGGAACAGCAAGGCCAGCTCTATTTTTTTTTGCTCTACACTGAAGACATTTGGGCTTGAGATGAAAAGATGAATATAAGACGACAGATCAGAATTTCAGCTTTCATTTCCTGATATTTACATCTAAATGTGTTAAACAACTTCCGAACATGGCACCTTTGGTATCAGAACTCCCCAATTTTTAGGTAAGCAAAAGAACAGATAGTCTTAAAGTAAATGAAAGTAAATAACACTTAATATTTGCTTGCAATAACTACATCAAGCCGGTGATCCACTGACGTCACCAAACTGTTGCATTCTTCTTTTGCGATGCTTTTCCAGGTTTGTAGCGCAGCTTCTTTCAGTTGTTGTTAGTTTTGGGGGGTTTCTCCCTTCAGTCTCCTCTTCA
>CM075016.1:23717981-23728709 GCA_037576675.1 Pangasius sanitwongsei | reverse complement strand
TATTTATTTAAAGCGAAGGATCGTCACATTAAATACTGACTTTGTTTCATTTATTACTGTTTACTGCTCTTTATAGGATTTTTTTAATGTAGAAACATTTAATTTTTTTGAAAGCATCTTTGCTGTACAGCATTTCTTTGCATGTGAATAAGACTTTTGCACAGAACTGTACTTGAAATGAAATCTAATCAGTTTTCACAAACAAAGGGAAAGTGTAAGTGCAGAAAGTGTGTCTGTGATGTTCATGTGTCTGCGATGTGGTTCCTTATCACACACATACCTAGAAAACGAACCTCTGCTTGGTGCTCGCTAACATGAACGTAGGGTAAAAGTAAAAACTGCACTCTCTCATGACTTTTTTTGTATGGTTGCCAGTCCTAGTGATTGTTCTTAAATTAAAAATGAACACTTTTACATTACATTTTACGATTTCGTTCTCCTTACATCTTTCATTCGGACGCTGTAAGTAGTAAAGTATCTCTTTGATATCTGAGGAGGATTTGATGTGGATTCTCATGTCTCGTGTTTTATTTAGGTATAAACCTCGTCACAAAAAGTTTCTCCCAAAATTAGAAATAGAATCGGATGAAAAAGGGAGTTGCTCGGCAACAGGACAATGTTTTTTTTATGCTTTTCTGTATAGCGAGTTGATTAAAACCAGCGAGACCATCACTAGTACTGTGCTCACTGATATGAAGAGCACTGGAGAGAGGAGATGTCTGAAGACGGCACAGAGGGATTATTAAAGACACCATTTACGCCAGACATGTTCTCTTCATCCCCCTGCCAACAGGAATACGTTACAGCTTCTCCCCCTGAGCTGTGAGACTGTTAAACTCAGCTCATCTCCATACAGACTCACGCAAGATATTCATTCATCTTCAGTGAGCTCTTTATCCTGGGCAGGGTCGCTGTAGAGCCGGGGAAAATCTCAGTAGCACTGGGTGCAAAGTGAGAGAATTCACCCCGGATAGGGGAAAACCGAGCTCAGGATTAAACCGGACTTTCTGGAGCTGTGAGGCAAGGTGGCGGCATTGATTATAAAATCAACCGACAAACTGAAGGAATCTATGGATGATTTTCTGCATCCACACTCCCGCCCCTGATTAAACCTCTTTATATAATAACGACATGGAGACATTACAGATTTAAAAAATTGTTTTATTGAAGTAATTCTGGCTGAACGCTCTAGTGTTCACACTCGTACAGCTTTCCCGAACAGCGTGTGTAAAATCACCTCTGCATTACACTCATCATTTAATGATTTAATGATGCAGGTTTACAGTCAGATTTAAACATCTTCAGCAGTAACTTGTCTTCACCACCTTCTGTCCTAGAGTGCACGCTGCCGGAGCCTCCCCCTGTAACACACACACACACACACACGCACACACACGCACACACACACACACACACACGCATTGATAAACTCCACAGCCCAGCAAGTAACACTCATCATCCAGCACCAAATTAACCTTAAACCCTAACGTTCTGTCTCTCTCTGTCTCTCAGTCTCACTCTCTCTCTCTCCATCCCTGTGTCCATCACTTTGTCCATCACTCTGTCTTTCTCTCCATCCCTCAGTCTCTCTTCATCTATCTCTTTGATCCTCCATCACTCTGTCCCGTTGTCTCTCTGTCCCTGACTGCCACTCCATCTGTCTCTCTCTTTCTGTCCCGCAGTCTCTCTCTTTGCCCTTCTCTGTCTCTGTTCCTCTGTCAGTCTCTTTGTTCTTCCATCCATCTCTCTGTCACTATCAGTCTTTCTGTCCATCTATTTGTGTCTCTCTCTGTCCATCCCTCCATCTACCTCTTCATCAACCCATCTGCCTCTCTGTCACTCTGTCCCTTTTACTTTGTCGGTCCCTCCATCTGTCTCTCTGTCCCACCATCTGTCCGTCCCTCCATTTGTCTGTCCCCCTGTCTGCCCCCACTCTCTCTCTCCATCTATCTGTACCTTTATGTGTCTGTCTGTCCCACCATTTTTCTTTCTCTCTATCTGTCTGTCCCTCTCTCTCTCTCTCCGTATGTCTGTCTCTCTGTAACTCTGTCCCTTTTACTTTATCGGTCCTGCCATCCCTCTATCTGTCTGTCTATCTCTCTCTCTCTCTCTCCATCTGTCTGTACCTTTATCTGTCTGTCTGTCCATCTCTCTCTCTCTCTCTCTCTCTCTCCGTCTGTCTGTCTCTCTGAGCTCACTGACCTTGTACAGACTGCAGACGAGTTGGAAGAGCGAGCTCATTGCTTTCTGCTCCAGGTCTTCAGTGTGCTCCTGTAAACACACAGATAATAATCATGATGCAGGAAGTTAAGAGACTGATTAAAGATGAAAGGTTTGAGAATAAACGGTGTTGGATGATGTGAATAATTGTTCTCACTCCGTTGATGGTGATCCACGGCACGTATTGATGCGGTGGCTGTAAAGCTCCGGTTTTCTTGGCGTTCTGGTGCATCAACTGATTTCCCTCGTCACCGTTCACACACGCCATGATGTCACCGAAGCGCGTATCTGGGCTGAACAGGGCAACACACTGAGGACAAACAACAAACGGAAACTCGCCATTCCTGTTATTCCGACTCGCATACATGAACTGCAGGTTTGACACTAGTGTGTGTACTGAGGCTAGTAAGGTTCAGGCAAACGCTAGCCCAATCTGGATCAAGGCAATTTCAGGTAGTGTTAAGCTAGTCTAAAATGGGTTAGGTCCAGGTCAGATTAAGTTAGACTGGGTCAGATTATCTAGCATCAATCTGGTGTCTCCACATTATTTCAGGTTATATTGCAGGCTAGCCAGGGTCCAAGGGAGGCAAATTGAGGTCAAATTAAGTTAATCTGTGTCAGCCTGAAGCCAGGCAAATTTAGACTAGTCTGGGTCCCAGGTTACAGTAAGTCCAAGTCAGTTAGAATAATACCAGTTGGGTTACTTTATTCCAGGTTAAATTATTTTAGAGTTCATTCTGTGTCCCACTGAGGCTAGCCTGGGTACAACAGATGCTAATCTGGGTCAAGCCAATTAACTCAGTCTGGGTCAGATTAAGGCCAGTCCTGGTCAGTTCAGGTTACTTCAGGATAAATTTAATGTCAGTCTGGATCTGATTGAGGACCAGACAGGGTCAGGTAAATTTATTCCAGATTAAATTTGAGGCTAGTCTGGGTCAGGTTAAGTAGACCTGGGTCAGACTAAGGCAAAGTTTATTCTATCTTGAATTTGAGGCTAGTCTGGGTCCAACAGATGCCAGTCTTAGTAAGGCAGACTCCGTCTGAGGTTACAATAAGTTAGTCCAAATCAGATTTAAGCCAGTCTCAGTCAGGTTAGTTTTATTTAAATTAAATTAAATTAAATTAAGGCCAGTATTGACCCTCTGAGGCTAGTCTGGATTTAAATGAAGTTAATCTGGGTCAGATAGAGGTCAGTTATGATCAAGTTAGTTGTTCCAGATTAAGTCTAAAGCTAGTGTTGGTCCAACAGATGCAAGTCCATGTTAAAGGAAGTCAGTTCGAGTCAGACTGAGGTCATTCCGAGGCATATAAATTTATTTCATATTAAATTCCAGGCCAGTCCCAGGTTAGCATAGAGGTGTAAAATCCGTGATAATGAACACTTACAGATTCCGCCGCCTTCACCACATCCGCAGCCGCTTCCATGCAGTAAATCACTGGATACGCAGCAAGGCCCAGTTTATTCAGCACACACGTCTGAACACACACAAATAAATCATTCATCAGTGTAATTCATTTATTTACATTACGCTGTTAATGTGATCTACCACACACTTCCTAACATCACGCCACAACACACACTCTACATTACTGTTCATACAGCTGAACACACCTGAGCCAGGTGCAGCAATGACATCACTGACCCCGCCTTCTATCATCCTGATCATTTCCTATAGTCTCACCTCGATCATGTTGCCCAGACACTCGTTTGGTCCGTGCTGACAGGTGAACTGGTACTTGTCTCCGACCTGCTTCTCCTGCAGCACACAGAACGGCGGGTTAGTGAGAATTCAGCACTTTTAACTCCTGCGTTCTGATTGGTCAGAAGATGTTGATTAATTTTCTATAACAGCAGCTCTGACAGTAGTGCAGGTTTACGTTCTGATACGTTATCGTTTCTATAGTAACAGCTCATTCACAGGGACGTGTACAGCAGACACTGGATCAAAAACGTGCGTAATCGTTGATATGGTGAAGTTTTCTGTCAGGAGATGTTCATGGAAGGAGTCTCCAGTGTCAGCACTTTGTGACAGCCAGAGGTAAAGCTGTAACTTTAAGTTTTCCAGCATCTTCAGGACAGAGGAGTTTACCATAAGTGAGAACAGGAAGTAACTTGTTTCAAGGATGTTCCATAACCTTAAATCCTAAAAAGTATGATGTGTCATTTTTTTTACTAAATAAAAATTGTAATCATTGGAAAATCGCCGTGGTATAAGATGAATAAAACACTTTGGATGTGCTGTTATAGGAAACTAATCAACTTCAGGGTTAACTACAGTAATGAACATGGTGTGTGTACCTCTGCGTTGCCGTATGGGACGAGCTCCAAACTCATGATGTCTCTCAGCATGATGAAGGTCGGCATGAGCTGTAGCGCCATAAACTTCTGACAATCGGGACACAGAGACTCATAATACAGAGTCATATTCACTAAATCAGCGCTCCTGCTGGAGTTCACCTGCACACACTGCCCCAGCACCTACACACACACACACAGGGAATTATGTGTGATTATAGCCGTTAATTATTAGGCATTACTACAATACTGGTCATTTTAAGGCTCCATCCCAACACGTTACTTCAGTAAGACACCTTATTGGTGATTATTTGATTCTTTAGTGTTTATCCTACATTCACAATAGCAAATAACAACAAAGCAACAGGCGACAATTCGTCTTCTGTGTACACCGCGACGTTTTAATTTCAGCAGCATTTTAATCGAGAATTTCCCAATTCTATGCAAATCATGGTATGATGGTATGATGCATTAAAGCGACTAATCTAAAAAGTATCAGACATACGCCGTCAGTTGCTGTCCGATTTCTACCACTCTCTAAAGCTCGAAAGCATCATCACATACTGCTGTATGGTGCGGTCATCACGGATCATCCAAGCTCCACAGGACATCACTGGTACCCAAGTAACGGGCACTGACAGCATCTATACCGCTCACTGTCTAAGGAGCCCACACACCTCTTCAGTCTCCTCCCATCAGGATAAGGTGCAGGATAATAGCTGCTTGCACATCTAGGCTCAGGAGTAGTTTCTTTCCCTCACGAACTGTGGTGTCTCGCACCACACAGCAGTACCTCTGAATGAACGGCACAGGTCTTCTCACGGACACTAACAATGACCACAGGGCATATCAATCACTTCAGTATGAACAATAACTAAGAATGTGTGCAATATTATAATGTATGTAAGAGTGATTAGTGTAAGAACTACAAGGAAGTAGGTGCAGAACTAAGAAGTATGATGTGCAATAATAAGAAAATCTGTGCAACACTACAACTGCAACTACAACTGTGTGATATATTTAGGGAATATGTGCAATAACTGGAATAGTGCAATAATACAGTATGTGAAATAACAAAAAAAACCCTGCATGTGCAATAACTAATATGTGCAATAGGGATGGGTGGGAGCGCTTATCTTATGTTGCATATTATTAGTATATAGTATGTGAAATGTTCCTAAGTGGGTGGTTGAAAGGGCATGCAGGGAGGGTAGGATGTGAGCGTTCTTTTACATAACGTAAATCAAATAAACGATTTTCACGCTAATTAGTGACTTGTTGCTTGCTAGTGTGAATATACCTCCACAGTATATTCCAGACAGAAAAGTGCAGTAATAAATGCAGATTATATGATCTGAAGTCGATCAGGTCGAGGTTTACATTAGTTAGTCTTTCGATGCGTAAATTTACACGCACTCAGGAGCACGAGTAGGATACGAACCTTTTTCATTTGTTTTCAGTAATACCAAATTACCTGTGTAAACACTCATATCTCATATTTCAGCAACTTATATTGTTCTCTTTGCACTATTGTCACTGGATTCACTTTCTAACAGGACTGTGTACTGGTCGGCGCTGCACTGGGACTCACTGCGCCCACTGTCTGTCCCAGTAGTCACTGTACTGTCTCGTGCTGTCTGCACTTGTGCACTTTATGTATAAATGTATGTAGTTCTGTGTTGTTCTGTGTTTGTCTTACGTAGCACCTTGGTCCTGGAGGAACGTTGTTTCGTTTCACTATGTACTTGTATATGGTTGAAATGACAATAAACTCCACTTGACTTGACATGAATGATGTAGGAATAAATCCGTTCATATCCAGCTCGATAAATGAGGCCGACAAAGAGATAGATAGAGATAGAATCTGTGGAAATTAAGAGTATGACTAAGGGAAATGTGTGTGTTCACGTTCCCAACGAGAGCAGTGAATCTCTCTGAGTCACCTGGTGATGTAAAAAATGTGCCTTAATACAGATAACTCCTATAATAAGCCGTTAAAATCATGCCGATACGGAATTATTTTTATTTTATAGCTAATCACTAGCTATAAATAGTATTAATAGCCAATATTATATTCATTTTATAGGTAATGTAGCTAATCTTCATATGTCGCTAAACACATCCAATCCAATATGACGTACAGGAAGATTGAATAATTAAACCGCACCTGATTGCCGCATTAATCGATCTGTTAATTGATTATTGCTCGTTACACTGTACGAGATCCCGGTTAACTCTGGGCTGAAGTCTATAACAGACTGTGTGTTCTCAATGTCAGATTATACAATGAAGATCCTCTAATGATAGACCTGCGATTAAAATCTGAAAATGACTCCTCTTGAGCGTAATCTGGAAATCAGCTCCTGCTGAAAAGGGGCTCGCATAAAGACACGCATTAGACAAAGTGAGCTTGAGGTAATCATTTTTTTTGTTTTGTTTTTTTTCTTGTCGATTCCCACTCACCAGCCAGCTCTCTCCTATCATACAAGGGTGAAAACTAACACGTGCTTCTTCTGAGACACGCGAAACCAACCTCTGAAGTGTTCCTCACGCTGCAGCACGATTCTGCTCTCCTGGATCGTGATTACGAATGACTCTGACATCATCGGGATTCGAACGCATGCTCTTTCTCTGTTCTGTTCGCTCCCCCGCCATGTTTTGTTAACATTTCTCCTCCACCATATTTTAGTGTGGTGTCACGTTCTGACATTTTCATCAGAAATTACTCACACTGACAGAGCTTTTTCGGTCGCAGTGACACTACACTTGCGCCATTACGTTTTCTAAAACCATCAGACTCAACTCACCACTCAACTCAAAGAGCTTCCACAACAGCAAAAATCGGGCTGGAAATAATGTAGTGTGGAAATAATTACGTCACAACACGCGTTAGAGCAGCTGACCAATCAGCAGCTTCGAACATACTCTACAGTATTCATACCACATCTAATGTTTCTCACTAATAACACACTAACTTGTACTCATATTGAACAGAGAGAGAGAGAAAGAGAGAGAGAGTGAGAGAGAGAGAACGAGTGAGAGAGAGAGAGAGAGAGAGCGAGTGAGAGAGAGCGAGTGAAAGAGAGAGTGAGAGAGAGAGAGAGCGTGTTTTCTCACCCCGCATTTGTCGGCCGGTGAGCTTGAGCACTCGTACACCAACACCGCGAGGCAGGTGAACATAAACTTCAACACACACATCTCTGCAGCAAGTCTGTCTGAAGAAGAAGAAGAAGAAGAGGAAGAAGAAGAGTGTGTGTTGAGTGACTCAAGCTGTTGCTTTTATTTTACACACTTCCTCAGGCTGTGACGCGATTGGCTCCTGAGACGCTCGTGCTGTAATCTGAATATGGAAGCAAACAAGTACAAACATGCAAACGTCATAAAGACAGAAAGAAAAGAAAAGAAAAGATTTGAATTTTCCAACAAATTCATAACACTGAAATATATTAAGTTAAAAATAGATCCCACATCTGTATTTTATTTATTTTTGAATGAACCTCTTTGAAGTGCAGACAACGCAAACAAAAAAAAAAAAAATCAAGTACATATACTCATCGTGCACTTTATTAGGAACACCTGCTCATTAATGCAGTTATCTAATCAGCCAATCATGTGGCAGCAGCAACATGCAGATAATCATCGTGCAGGTGCAGGTCAAGAGCTTCAGTTAATGTTCACATCAAACATCAGAATGAAGAAAAAGTGTGATCTCTGTGACTTTAACCGTGGCATGGATGCTGGTATCAGAAGGTCTGGTTTGAGTTTTTCAGAAACTGCTGATCTCCTGCGTGGATTTTCACACACAACAGTCTCTACAGTTCACACAGAAAGGTGGGAAAAACAAAAAACATCCAGCGAGAGGCTGTTCTGCTGTCAGAAACGCAGTGTTAATGAGAGAGATCAACAGCCAGACAGGTTCGAGCAGACAGAAAGGTTACAGATAACCACTCTGTACATTTGTGGTGAGCAGAAAAGCATCTCAGAACGCACAACACGTCAGACCTTGAGGCTTTTCAAGTGGAAATTCAGACATTCAGATATTCAGAACTCTGTTTTCAGGTTTCTAATTTCGGTGCTCAGATTCAAACAGGCAAATTCAGAGTTTAACATCCGGGCTACTCAGGGATAGGCAAAGGCAATCGTGGAGTTGAGTCAGATTTAAAAAACGGAAATATTTCTTTTAACAATTTCGTGTGTTCTTTAGCAGGAGTGTGTGGGAGTGAGGAATTATAACACGGCGTAAACACTGAAAAAATGATTCAGCAGCTCAGTAAATATGACGCCGCTGCACATAAGTTATTCTTCTATGTTTCCTTCGTATACGTTTAGTAGCAAAGTTGAAATTAATGTTGAAATGAATAAAGTCTGCACCCTGCTAACGATGGGGGCGTGGCTTTAGAACTGATTTGCATATGGGCCTGAGGTCCTGAGGTTCCTTCTGAGGAAGTTTGAACGTTATGGATGCGTTATTTTTCAATATTATTTGTAGGCTTTAAAGCTTAGAGCTCTTGTTTTTGAAATGTTTTGCAATAGCAAGTGCTTTGGTAAAGTTTTCTTTGTTCATCTTCCTTCTGTTTCTCAATCAGTTGTGTGTGTGTGTGTGTGTGTGTGTGAGAGAGAGAGAGAGAATTATTTAAAGGGACACTCCAGCTAAAATAAAAAACGTAACCATTGATACATCAGTTGTAAACGTGAATATTCGAGTCTTACAGCAGTGACACAGCTGTGTCTAGAGTGAGACTGTTGAATCTCTCTACACTTTACACACCTTTGAGGGGGAAGTGAAATGTGAAAGACTACAGCGGTTCTGGGTGGATATATGGCAGGTGGATAAGTATTGGCACCCTTGATGAAAATGAGCGCAAATAAATATATAACATAAATCATACATACCACACGTAGTGATATTTTAGACGTCTCGCGGTTTTGTTTTTTTAAATGATAGCTCTGATTGTGCTTAAGATGTTCTCCATTATGATACAAACATTATATTTCACTGGCAAACATAACTATTAAAGATGCCCACTGGACATTTTACTGCACCCCAATCCAGCCCTGACTCACTGGGTGAGAATTTCTGATGAAAATGCCAGAATACACAGAACTGTACTATACGAGACGCTTAAGCGCTATCATTTAAAAAAAAATCAAAACAACAGAGTGAGACATCTAAAACATCACTACATGTCATATATTTATTTGTGCTCGTTTTCATAAAGGGTGCCAATACTTATATATAGCATTGACTATATGTGTTAGGACAGCCTTCCTTTTCCTTTTGACTGAACTTCTACATGCTTTGTGCACTGAGCAGCTGTATTTATTTTATTTCCATTAAAAACAGGAAACAGCATGAGGATGTTTTGTAGGGCTTGTGTATGTATATATACACACACACACACACACACACACACACACACACACACTGCAGTGTGTGATCATGAACACTTCCTCTTTTCACACTTGTTTATTCAGGCGTCATCACAGATGGTGTTAACTGTAACGTCGGTGTTATGGTGTGTTTCTGTATTTGCAGTGCATAAAAAGAAGAAATGGGACACACACACACACACACACACAGACAGCTGGACAGGATAGAGTGTTAAGTCACACACTTGATCGCATGATGATGATTCATAAAGCCGTGATTTTATTAAAGTGAAATCTCCACCTACTCACACATCTTATAGAATAAAGCAAAGAGAAACACTTTTATTTCCATAAACAACACAAAAATTAATACATACTGGTCAAAGTTCTGTGCAAGTCACCAGAACGTTGTGAGTTTGAATCCCAGGACGGCCAGACACACTGTTTTATCAGTGCTGAGGTTTGAAAACCACAACCTTCTGGCTGCTGGCTGAATGTGCCAAGGTTCGAACTCACAAATATCTGGCTGACCAATCCAAACTCACAACCTTATGGCCACTGGGTCTCGATCAGTTCTGGGATTCGACATCACAACCTCAGAGTCATCACCTGTCTATCAGTGTTGGGATTTAAACTCATGGACTAATGGTTGCCAGGTCTTTATGTCTTAATCAGTGTTGGGATTTGAACTCATGGACTAATGGTTGCCAGGTCTTTATGTCTTAATCAGTGCTGGGATTTGAACTCATGGACTAATGGTTGCCAGGTCTTTATGTCTTAATCAGTGTTGGGATTTGAACTCATGGACTAATGGTTGCCAGGTCTTTATGTCTTAATCAGTG
>CM075016.1:23675491-23696157 GCA_037576675.1 Pangasius sanitwongsei | reverse complement strand
TCCACTTCCTTCCCTTTCATTCACACACATGTACTCAGTCTTACTACGACTGACTTTCATTCCTCTTCTCTCCAGCATAAACCTCCACCTCTCCAGGTTTTCCCTGCTCTCACTACAGATCACAATGTCATCTGCAAACATCATTGTGTAAGGAGACTCCTGTCTGACCTCCTCTGACAACTGGTCTATCACCATAGCAAACAGGAAGGGGCTCAGAGCCGATCCCTGATGCAGTCCCACCTCCACTTTGAACTCCTCCGTCTGACCTACAGCACACCTCACCACTGTCCTGTCCTGTATATGTAATCGTAAGCATATACAGTATATTAACCTTTTTTTTTCCACAGATATACAAGAGCAGACAGTGTGAGGAATACATAGATGCCAAGAGAGACAAGCATGCTAACTGGATGAGGTGAGTAATGCCATGTTGAAATCTACCTGCTTGGATCATTGTCTAGTCATTGTCATAGTCTTCCCCATGCCACAAATAAATCTCTCTCCCTCACATAATCATTTTTGTCTCTTTAACACATGCTTGTATCTTTCCCTCATGTGTGCAGGTATGTGAATTGCTCTCATAGTGGTGAAGAGAACAATCTAGTGGCATTCCAGTATCAAGGAGGGATTCTCTACCGTTCTTGTAAACCCATCAAACCAGGGCAGGAGCTCTTGGTGTGGTATGAAAAGGAGTACGCCAAACATCTCGACCTTACGTTTGACTACATATGGAACAAAAAGTCCACAAATGGTGATCATTTGATATTCACTGCACAGTATTCCAAACTAACAAGCTATTAAAAAAACATATACTAGAAATAAAGATTAGGCTTGTATTACATGACACCTGGGCTCAGGACAAAATGTTTGACCAAATGTTTTGGACCAAGATACAGAAGCAGACTGACATACTGAGCAAGAACACTACTCATGTGTTATTTGCCATGTTATTATCCTATAAAATATACGGTATATGCACATTTCTTCCAGATCTATAATCTGTAGGGTTTTGTTAATTTTGTTTGCCACCTATTCCCATAGGTGCTTCCCTGCTTTGTGGCCTTCCATTCATCTTATTTGTCCTGTTGAGGAAGGCACTTTCTTTAGGGGGGTGTCAATTGTACCCAAGTTTTGGCTTGGTGATCTGTTTACCAGTCCTCCATATTGAGTCCACTCACCTCTGGCTGTTACCATCAAATCCACCCAGTCCTCTGGGTTGGATTCATTGACACCTGGCTGAACCAGCTAACTCGTGCAATTCTCTTGTTTTACGTCATCTTGGAAATAGTAGACGTGAAGTGAAGTGACTTGTGGCCAAGTATGGTAACCCGTACTCGGAATTTGTGTTCTGCATTTAACCCATCCAAGTGCGCACACACACAGTAGTGAACACACACCCGGAGCAGTGGGCAGCCATTTTAGCTGCGGTGCCCGGGGAGCAGTTGGGGGATCGGTGCCTTGCTCAAGGGTCTCACCTCAGTCGTGGTATTGAGGGTGGCAGAGAGCGCTGGTCATTCACTCCCCACCTACAATCCCTGCCAGACCCGAGACTCGAACCCACGACCCGGGTTCACCTTCGGGTTACAAGTCTGACTCTTGGACCATTAGGCCACAACTTCCCCACAGTTACTTGCACTTAGCTGCAACCATCATGTCCTTCTGGTGGCTCCACAGTTATTTTCTAGGATATAGTTTTATAACTGATGTTCAGGACATGCTGAATTCTGCATCATTCCATCATGCTTGGCCTGGCTATGTTTCCAGTGTCAGGCCAAAGAGATGTTCTCCTCAGCAGGCTCTGTTCAATGGATAAGTACAATTAGGTCTCCTTCTGGCATTACAGATCCTTTTTATTCTTCTTATCTTCACAAAATCAGTGCTTCACAGACAAGGTGTCTTTCAAGATGCTGATTGAGCATCTGTTCCATGTGATGTACTCATGGTGATGGATTCCTTGGGCAGTGGTACCCTTCCTCTGCACAGCCCCAATGGTACCTGAACCTGGATGCAAAAAACCTGCAGTGCCAAGTGCCATCTGTTGATTTGGGGGATTGGTTTTGCCTGACTAAATAAGCAGGCAGATAGTCACCAAAGAGGATAAAGGGTCTTCTGGTGGGATAGTAACGTTGATACTCGACTGTCCACATTATTGCATGAACCTTGCCTTAACAGCTCCAAAACTCTCTTCTGTGGGTAAGAGTTTATGACATATAAAAAACCTTGGGTGCCATTATTGTGTTGTGAAAAAATGGCCCCCACATCAGTTCGTCTGAAGTCGGGTTCAATGAGCACTGGGTCTGATATCAGGGCTTCTTTTAACCTTCTGAGGACAGGATAAGCTACTGGACTTCACTGATATTCCTTTCTTGCAGAATTCTAACCAGGGGCACAATACAGAAGGAAGAAATTAGGCACAAACCACCAAGGCATGTACCTTTTTTTAGTTCTTGTTTATGGGAAACCTGTTTCTTTTCTCCAGTGGCCTTGAGGGGGTCCATCTAATTCCCCAGGTACTAAGCCCAGAAGAATTTTCCTGGGTTGGTGGGTAGTCCAGCTCCAGAGTTTCTAAGCATTGTCTTAATCTGGCCAATACCCTTAGTGAAACGTAGTTAAGATATCACCGCAACCTTGAAAGCTGTTCTATGAGCCTATCCACCTAGACCACGGGGTAGGTATCAAATTCAAACATCTAATGGCCTCCCGCATATGCTCTTGTATGAGGGGATCTATCCTCAATGACCCACATGAAGGGAGATGGTCTAATCACAGGGATTGCCTCTTAAAGGGAATGCCTGCCCAGCTGAAGAGGAGCTCGACCTGAGGATAGCAGGTGTCATAGTCTAGGAGCACCAATTTGTATTCATGCCCTCTGGCCAAATGTAGTAGCAGCCCCACCAGATCCATGAGAGCGCACTCATAGGACACTTGTCGATGGGGTGGGGTACAATGGGAGCAAATGGCAGTTTGCAGTGAACGATTTATCTATTAACTTTAGTCAATTATTCATTTCCGTTAAAGACAGATTTCACCCTGTTTGGGTGGGGCTTTCTGAGAAAATAATAAATTATTAATAGTTCATAAGAAAATTTTTCATATTTTGTTTGTCTGTTCCACTTTGATTTCTCATTCTTCTTTCAATTTTATCCTCCAGAAATTAACAGTGCGCCATCGCAAGCGTTCTCCTGCTCTTCGTGTCCATTTTCTTATACATCTCAAATTTATCTCTACAAACACATCAGAAGATGCCACTCTGAAGAATATGTGAGATTGCTGAAATCTGGAGGGATTAAAATCGATAAACTGATATCCAAGAGAAGCTCCATTAGTGAGCAAATGTCCTCTGGTATTCCCTGTACCAACACCTCTTATGGGCAGAAAGAAATCCATGACTGCTCAGACTGGGGGATGAGTTTTACTCACGTAAGTTACTCACTACAACGCCAGCAGACTCCTACAACAGAAAAGCAGTATCACTGTTCACAGTGTGGGAAGAGTTTTAGTAGACTGATTAATCTCCAAATACATCAGCGCATTCACACAGGAGAGAAGCTGTATCACTGCTCAGAGTGTGGGAAGAGTTTTACCCGACAGACTAATCTCCAGCTACACGAGCGCATTCACAAGGGGGAGAAGCCGTATCAGTGCTCAGAGTGTGGGAAGAGTTTTACGCAACAGACTAGTTTCCAAAGACACCTGCACATTCACACAGGAGAGAAACCGTATCAGTGCTCAGAGTGTGGGAAGAGTTTTACGCAACAGACTAGTCTCCAGCTACACCAGCGCGTTCACACAGGAGAGAAGCCGTGTCGCTGTGAACAGTGTGGGAAGAGTTTTACCCGGCTGAGTACTCTCCAAATACACCAGCGCATTCACACGGGAGAGAAACCGTATCAGTGCTCACAGTGTGTGAAGAGTTTTACACAACAGGTTAATCTCCAGCTACACCAGCGTGTCCACACAGGAGAGAAGCCGTGTCACTGCACACAGTGTGGGAAGAGTTTTACACGGCTCAGCATTCTCCAAAGACACCAGCTCATTCACACAGGAGAGAAGCCGTATCAGTGCTCACAGTGCGGGAAGAGTTTCACACAACAGGTTAATCTCCAACTACACCAGCGTGTTCATACAGGTGAGAAGCTGTGTCACTGCGAACAGTGTGGGAAGAGTTTTACTCACCTGAGTACTCTCCAATCACATCAGCGTATTCACACAGGAGAGAAGCCGTATCAGTGCTCATGGTGTGCGAAGAGTTTTACACAGCTGAGTACTCTCCAAAAACACCAGCACATTCACACAAGAGAAAAGCCATACTACAGCTCAGAGTGTGGGGACGGTTTTATACAAGAGTCTTAAGGTTATTATTTAACCTTACTTTGACTAAATAAACAACCCAGATTGTGTTTCACTCATTGGAAGGCTGTTCCATAGCTGAGACAGCTTTGTAGGAAAAAGATCTGCCTCTTGCTATAGTCTTAATTATTCTCTAGACTGATAAAGAACCTGTACCTTTTGATTGCAGGCATGGTAGATCATATTAGCCCTAAATTCACCATAATAGACAGGTACAGTTACTTTCTGCATCATGTAAAGATAGTAAAAAATAAAAAGTAGTGGCATATGATGCAATATTTGCAATAAACATGATGATCATACAGCCATTTTTTTTTTTTTTTTTTTTTACATCTGAGCACATGTATTCCATGTTGAATTATTTTATCTGCTTAGCACTTTGTAACTTTGGTTGAAGCTACGAGTAGCTTGTCCTCCATAGCTAGGGATAGTCTCCTAATATCTCTTCTACTGCAGTTAGTGTATTTTTTTAATACACTACGAATGCCTTTTTTTCGTAGAATGCCATATGCTTCTGTTAGCTTCAGCTGTAATAATGCTTCCCTTATTCTGAACTCCTCACTCACCATACTGTTCCCCACAAACTTGTGCTGAGAAACTATTTTTACTTTCTGCTGATCTTTCTTCATCTTCCAAACAGACTGATTTTTTTATCAACATGTTTTGTATGACTATTTCACATCCCCTGCCATCTAGCTGACTAGGGGCCTGAGGCATCAGAGTACTATTGTACTTAGACGGCTGGTTTCTCTGGTTAGCCACATTGAGAGCATCTCATCTGCCGGTGCTGTAAAATGGTGCATTCACTCAGGGAGTGGTGCCTGCACCCAGAAATGGTAACCCAAGGTTTTGATGAAGAGCTTAGGATCATTAACTTTGGCTGATGTCTTGAGGCGTTGCTTCAGTATTTCTAGATAATCGTTCATCCTCATGCCATCTGTTTTCTGAAGTGCATCAGTCCCGTTTCCAGCAGAACATTCCCACAACATGATGCTGCCACCCCCATGCTTCACAGTTGGGATGATGTTCTTCGGAATGAAAAGCCTCACTCTTTTTCCTTGTATACGTAGCTCTGATTATTAAGGACAGACAGTTACATTTTTGTTTCCTCTGACCAGAATACACTCCTCCAAAGGGCTGGCTTTTTTATGTGACAGCCTTTCAGGCAATGACGATGTGGGACTCACTCACTTGCCTCCAACTTTTTCAGTTCCTTTGTTGTTGTCTTGGGTTCATTTGAAACTTTCAGGCCAAAGTTCATTCATCCCTGAGTTAAAGTATGCATTGGGTATGAGTTAATTTGTGCCTCCTTCCTGAATGATGCAGTGTTGGTGTGGGTTTTTTTTTTATATATTGCTACCAAGTTTTTTATATTTGCATACAATTGTTTATACAGATATTCCTGGTGCCTTCAGTAGTTTGGAAATTGCTTCTAAGGAGAAACTGGATTTGTGGAAGTCCACAATTTTTTCCCACAATTTTCTTTTCTGAGATCTTACTCCAGTGGGTGGACTTAATCACAGTTTTTAGTCTTATTAGGCTTAATTTGTGACTGGACAGCTTTCACAAGTCACATCTCTATTTTATGTTTTGTACTTCACATTTTGTTTACTTGATGGTATTTAAATTCAAATCAATTTTCAGGTGAAGACACATCAAAATCTCAGACAGACATCACTCCTGTGGACAAACAGAATGAAGATCTCCTGAAAAAGTCTGTAAAAGAAGAAGACTGAAGACAACGACTACCTCTGTAGGTTTGGTGTCTCAGTCACACCAGGCATAATTGTTCTTTGCTTCAGAGTTTTACTTGATGTGGTTGTATTTAAATACTTGTAATGAAAGTTTAGGTGGATATATACCCCCTTGAGTATTGAACTCTTCAATATTGGGGCAGTGAGGTTGGAAGTGCCTGGCTCACTAATGAGCATGATGAAGTGGCATCTTGCAGGTCCTGGGTTTTCCATCAGTAGGCTGCCAAACCCTGGGGGGGGGGTCTGATATTAGAGTACAGTGAATTAGCAGATTTGAAGTGACTACCACCACCATAATGTAGTAGTAAACCTGCTGGGACACCTAAAGAGTCCCAGTGATCTGGACTGCGGAAGCCAGTGCCAATGGATAAATTAACATTATGGCACCCACAGTCACTATACATGACTTTGTACACTGAAGCATGCCAGTTGTGGCCTGTCTCCAGCAGCTCATTGGAGTCCAGGGTTAGTTTGGATACTGGTTTGTTGTTTGGGATGGGGCTTGGTGTTCTCTCTGTGAGATGCCCTTGCACTGGTGGTGATTGTTGCCTCTTTCCAGGAGCTGAGAAGCAGTGGCCACCTTATGCTGGTTCTGGACTTTTATTAATTATTAATTTGCCTTGGTGATTGAAATAAGGGGCTCCTCTGTTAGATTTCACACTTGTTAAAAGCAGTAGTAAGCCAATGTACTCTGGGCTGCCTGAGAAAATATTCCACTGGGTCCTCGCTATACATTATTCCAAACATTCCTGCTGTTTGACCTTATCGGTATCCTTCAGATACCTGCATGATAACTGGTTGTGTCATAGTTGTATTTTTGTTTCATTACACTTTAATTTCCAAAACTTCCTTTAATTTCTTTTTCCAGAAATGAACTAGGGTTAGGGTTAGGGTTACATCCACAGACTCATCAGAAGATGCCACTAAAAAGAACATGCGAGACTCCTGAAATGTGGAGAGTTTAAATATCAAATTCAGATGTCTACAAAAAAGCAAGCAACATCTCAGGGCGCTATCTTGTTTGAAGACTCCTTTATGCTCTTGCGCCACCCCTTCACACCTCGCACTTGAGTCGTGCGAGCTTTAATTCCTGAATGTGTCTCTCGCTCCCACGATTAAATAGTTTACGTTAGTTAATATTAGTTAACATTAACTAACAATGAAAATACTACACCTCAGGTCCAGCATTCCTGGGATTGAATCGGATCAACCAGGATAAAGCGCCTATTAAAGATGAATATGAAAAATAAGTGGGTAAATGCTAAAAACCTGAAAGAACAGTATTCTATAATTAAAACACTATATGAGTATCCTGTGGGAGGAGGAATAATGTTAGCTGAAAACATTAAAAATTAAAAATCAAAAATTCGAAGTTGAGTACAAACGCTATAATGATACAAGCAAACAGTAACAGCGTAGCTTCTATAGCAATAGAAGTAAAAGTATTTTAAGTATTTTTAGCGCATTGAATAAGACAGACTGTTAGAATATTGGGTTTTGGGTTTATTTTATTTTGATTTTTTACTTTATTATATTTATTTTTGCTATTAAAACCTCCAGCACAGTAGGTGGCAGTAATGAGTCGTAAAGTTGCCATGCCAACCAACACAAAGAAGAAGAGCTGCATTTTTAGAGTGTATTAGCCAGCTGCTTTTCTCACAGCTAATGGTACTTATTTCTGCATGAAAATATTTTCGAAAGCATGTCACAAAAAAACTATAAGATGTGATCGAGTTAAATGTAGAAACTAGTTCATGTTTGACTTCTGCTTTAAAAATCCAGGTGAGTTAAACCGAACCGCGCTAGCTTTGCTACTCGGCTAACAATCGGTGGCTGAATCCTAAACGGAGTTCTACTTCCTGTGGAAGTGCACTACATAGGGTATGACGTAACGGCATCTACGCCATATTAAGTGCACTTGATAGCCAATGGGAAGCTATTTGGGATTCAGCCTTGAAAAGCCTTGTTTAGATATAAATGAATGCTGAATATGTAATTTTAGCTGCATTTAGGTCTTTGTTTCTACAGTTTGAGTGGATTTTTAGCAAGTGCTAATGATTAGGTAGCTGAGTTCTTTAGTTAGCTGACATTGCTGAGCGTTTTTAATATTATTAATGAATATTTTTATACATTCAAAACAAACTCAACACTCAATCATGTAAACAAAACTAGAGAAGTCCATTATTCAGTCATTTGGAAAATAGCTTTCTAACTCCATCACCATGACCAACTAAAAGTTGCTGATCGAATTAATTAATTAAAAGGATCCTTAGTAAATCAAAATATAAACAAACAAACATGCATTTCAGCATAAACATCTCCTCAGGTGGTGTAAGTGAAATTGTAATGTTTAGGTTTGAGACAAAGAAATTAAAATATGCCCAAGATGACTTCTTGTGTAAATCTCAAACATAAATGGAATTAAAATATCAATAATAGGTAAAGAATCTGATATAAGTTTGAGGAACTAAATCCAAAATTGCCTTTGGGAGTTTTCTGAGGTAGTTAACATCCCGACATACAGGATCTCAAATATTTCAGTCTATCTAGAAAGTATTTTCAGACTGATGGATACAGGAATAACAAGATATTATGTCATTAAAGCAATGTTATCTTGTCATAATGACACATTATGTCGTAAAAACAACATATTTTCCCCATAAAAGCGAGATATTATGTCATTAAAACGATATATTTTCTCATAATAACGAGATACTGTTATGGGAAGCTACATAACGGTCTGGTTCATCTACAGGGATTAATGCCAATTCCAGTCGTTCTGTTTGATTCTTTCGTCTATACAGTGTCAGATGTTTAAGATGCTGACGCAGTGCTAATAAAATTAAAATTAAAATTTTGGTTAAATGTGCCATGATGAGCTCTTGGCAAGAAAAATTCATTTACCGTTCCACAACAGCGTCTGTTCCAGTCTGTATACGGTTGATTAATGTAGATGAATGAAACAAAAAAGTGGGAAATACGTTGTCACGTACAAAATACGTTGTTTGTACGATATGATATCTTGTTAATATGGGGAAAAATATTGTTTTAGTGATTATGTCACTAAAACATATCTCATTATTATGAGATAATATATCGTTTTAACGACATATCCGGATTTTACGGGAAAAATTAAATGTTTTTACGGCATATCGTCTCATTATTATGGGAAAACACATCGTTTTAATGACATAATATCTCCCTTAATATCTCCTTATTACGACATAATTGAGCGGGAAAAATATGTATATGGCAGCAATACGCCACCGTCGGAACGGGAAACCTTTTTATAGAAATGATTTAAGAGTTCAGACTTTATGGGTAGTGATCTGTTGTTGATGTTTATACGACGGGGGACCCAAAAATTCCCGGAATTTGAAACGTGGCCTGCGATCTCCTGAGTAGCGTCATACCTTGTGGACGCGTGTGGTATTTGTGCACATGAATTTGACGAATTTTGTTCTCCATGGCAAAGAATTTGTCTGAAATTTTGTCTTTCGCTCGATAAAACCGCAGCCGAAGCAGTGACTATGCTACAGCAAGCTTTTCAAGAACATTCTATGGAGGAAAAAAAAATAAAATGCAAGTCTGCAAGAGGTACAGGCGCGCTAAGACAGGCAACATTTGAGGATTCTTGGCCGTCCTTCAACCTCTCGGACACGGGAAAACGTAGAGAAAATTCGAGAAGCGGTCTTAATCGATCGTCGTCGTGCTGCTGATGAGTTGGAAAAGATCACTGGCATTTCCTGGAGTTCAGAACGACGGATTTTAACGCGAGATCTCGGCATGCGCCGAATCTCTGCAAAAATTCGTTTCCCGCCTTCTGAGAAACGATCCAAACGACAATCCGTGTGTGAGGACTTGAAAGAACATCGGAGAGATGACCCATGATTGACCCTGAAACCGAGAAACGTTCCAGTCAGTGGAAGACGCCAACGTCTCCAAATCCAAAAAAAAAAAAAGCACGTCAGGTTTAATCGAACATCAAGACAATGATGAACGCTGGGAAAAGTGTATCGCATCACAAGGAGAGTACTTTGAAAGAAATTAAAAGAGAAATGCTATAAGTTTTACAACACTAGTTTTTTTTTTTTTTTTTCTTTTCTAACAATTCTGGGAATTTTTGGGTTCCCCCTCATATGTATATGGTCTTTAGGAGTTAATTAGAAGTCCCTAATGAACCACCCCAAAGTTGATTAGTTTCTTATAATGGCATGTCCCCAAGTGTTTTATGTGAAACTAGTTTATGTCTCTGAAAGTAGTTAGTTCCTTTTCTCACTTGTGTTAACGCAGCAGTAAACAGTCATTCCCTGCCACAGCAACCTCACGTCATTCTTTCTCTCTCTCTTGACGTCGATAAGTCGAAAAAAATCACAGCCGGTCATGTTAGTGAGAAACCACAAAAAAGCGTAAACTCCTCTGTCCCGAAGAAGTCCATAAACTTAAAGTTACACCTTTACCTCTGACTATAACAAAGCACTGACACTGGAGACTCCTTCCATAAACGTTACAGAAAACTTCACCATATCAGCGATTACACAGGTTCTTATGTGGAGCGTCCGCCGTAAACGTCCCTGCGAACGAGCTGTTACTATAGAAACGGCAACGTATTAGAACGAGCGCGTTAATATAAACCTGCGCTACTGTCAGAGCTGGTGTTACAGAAGATTAATCAACACCTTCTGAACAATCACAATCCAGAATTCAGCAGCGCTGTGGTGTAAATAGTAATTAATTAGCGTTCTGTACGTGTCATGTCATTAAACACACTGTGCAGTTCGATTCATAAAACATCCAGGAGAACTAATTATCATTAGGTCTTAAAATTCTTTAACAAAATAACATGCATATAGAAATGTTTACGATATTTGTAAGTTCAAGTACGTAACATCTTGCTGGGTTTACAATGATCTAGATAGAGTTTCAGAGAAGCATAATGACGTTTTGTTGAAGTAAGCAGTAGATTGGCAAAGACGAAGACAAATCATTTTCGGTTATAATAGCGTACACTGTCTGATTTTGGAAAGAGGAAAAAAAAAAACAATGGCAGTGAACTGTTTGGGAGCTGAAAGCGTCCGATCTAATTGCTGAACTTGTTGAAAAGACCTGGAATTCCTGTCACTATTGTGTTCTTTTACTGATAGTTGAGTGGAATAACGGTTCTCCGGTTCTCCCAAAAACATTTAAGATATCCAAACATCACTTTTTCCAACAAAAAAATTGTGTTAACGACAAATGTTTGTATGTTAGTAAAGAAGGTAACGTATTACGTAATAGATCACTTTATAGACTAAAAAATAAATGCTGGCTCTTAGGGATTACCTGGAGGCAAAAAAAAAACAAAACAGAAGAAGCCTCCAGAAGAAGTGTGACAGATTTTCCAAGATGTTTAGATAAACTTAATAGCAAATATTTTAATAAAACTGCACAAAGTGTACCTGAGAATGTTGAAGCAAACGGTTGTCACGCCAGATATTGCATTTTAGTTTAGTGCTGTTTGCTACGGAGCTCCACACATGACATGCAGGTAAAAAAAATATATATATATCTATATATCGTGAACATGAATTAAGAATTCAGTCCCATGATTTATTATGACTTATGACGTTTTAAAAGGACGATGGATTTAGGAAATTGCAGGCATGAATTGGTAAACATGGCCATGATTTACCTAAAACAAGGGAACGAATTAATAAATTAATTAATAATGCTCACGTATTAATAAATAATCGGAACAAATTCTTAATTCATGGCCACGATATATATATATTTTTTACCCACATGTTATGTGTGGGGCTCCGTAGTTTACTTCTGTTTATAGAAGTTTTTTTATGTATAAAATTTTGTTAAATTCTATCATTTTTAAAGGCGCCTTTGCTTTGCAGCATTTCTTTACACGTGCCTAAGATTTTTGCACAATACTGTGTATTCTCACGATTTGCATGAAGTGTCTTAGTTCACTCTTTTTGTCAATATCACGGATATCAACACTTTTAGACCTCTCGTAATGGAATCAGAAGATGTCAAACATAGCTGTTTCCGAAAAATGGCACGCACTCCGGCTCCTGCTGGCTCACAGGTAAACAAATAAATATTTTTCCACTCATTGAACTAAATATTTGAACAGATTGATCAGTGTATACGGAGGAACAGATTTAACTGGTTCAGTTACGTGTTTCTTTCTTTTTTATTTGTTCATTTAAATAATTGAAAGAGACTATTTTAATTATAAGGCATTTATAAGCATTTCATGTACTAATAATAAATACATCACATTAAACAATACTAGGCCTCTTTGTTAGCTTGCAGTTTATCGTGGTAATCATTAATAACTGATAATGTTTAGACTTTTCAGAAGTTTCAGACCAACAAACCACATTTTACCGACTTGAATATTTACAGCATAACATACAGAAATTCTTTTTTAGACTCCATCAAATATACACTCACCATCCAGTTTAATAGGAACACCTGTACACCTGCTCATTAATGCAGATATCCAATCAGCCAGTCATGGGATAAAATCATCATCATCATAAAATCATCCACCTCAAGGTTTGGTGTGTTGTGTGTTTTGAGATGCTTTTCTGCTCACCACGGTTGTAAATAGTGATTATTTGAGTTACTATGGACTTCCTGTCAGCTCAGACCAATCTGGTCATTCTCCTCCGATCTCTTTAAACAACAAGGTGTTTTAGCCTGCAGATCCTCTACACACAGGATGTTTTTTGTTTTTCGCACCATTCTGAATAAACTCTAGAGACTGTTGTGTGTGAAAATCCCAGGAGATCAGCAGTTTTTAAAATACTCAAACCAGCCCATCTGGCACCAACAACCATGCCACGGTTAAAGTCACAGAGTTCACACTTTTTCTTCATTCTGATGTTTGATTGTTCAGGTTCTAAGAATACTATCAGGCTAAATCGCTGTTAAACTGAAGTTTAGTATAATGAGTTGGCAAAGCAGCAAAAACAGGGATTTCTTTTATAATTACGGCTCATTTAAGTGCTTGGTGAAGAGGTAGGTGTTCAGTTTTTGTTTGAAGGCAGCAGTGACTTGGCTGTTCGAACAGGCAGAGGGGATTTTCATTCTACCACCTGGCACAGTTGGCAAGTTGCATTAGTCCAATCCTGAGATGACAGGTGACTGAACAAGCACCTGAGTGACCACTGTGGATAGAAATGGCCAGATCCTCCTTATGTTACAAAGGAGAACCTTGCATGGCTGAGCCAGGTTAGCAGTACAAGGCAAGAAGGATAGTTGGTTGTCCAGAACTGCTTGAAGGTTGCGTGCGGTGTCCAGGGAGATCACAAGACCTTGACATGCGGATGGATCTCCAGGGATATACACAGTCTTACTGAGGATGACCTCATATAGAGGGAGAATACAGGAGGGTCAAGCATTGAGCTTTGTGGGACACCATTTGAAAGTCTGCATGGAGCAGATATTGATCCCCTCCATGTCACCTGATATGGAGTGTGCTGGTTAGGATCTTAATGGTCAAAACTAATTTCATACAGCATGTTCTTAGCAAAAAGAGGAAGAGTGGAGCCAGACAGAAGTCCAGTTTGGAGTAAGGATAGTTTGAAAGTATCTCAGAGTAAGCCCTGCTCACAACTCACACCTTGGAGGGACTGAAACCATTCTTGACTACACACCTGAGAAAAATAATTAGCAATTTACCAACAGTACTAAAGTCATCAGAGCCCACAACAGAGACAGTACACTAAAAACCAGAAACCTACATTACCATGCTGAGAATAGATACAAAATAAAAGAAAACACAAGTGCATACTTTGATTGTGGTTTGAGACTCTTTGGTGAGTAAGTGTTATTGTTTTTTGGTCCTTAGCTATGTGAAGACGTGCAGACTTGTACAACTTCTGCTGGAGAGACATTAAACTCTGGGGGATGTGACACCATCATGGACCAACAGAAGGTTGTAAAGAAGGAGGAACCTGAAGATGAAGGCTACTTCTGTAAGACCGCAGGGTGCATTAGAGTGGGGCTCAGTGGTTACTGGGCTTACTTTCTGACTGGACCATATTCAGAAATGCAATTTCTCTATTTTTATATTTACTTGACAATATTTAATTGAAACAAAATTTCAGATGGAGATGAAGAAAGATCCGAGACAAATGTCACCCCTGTTGACGAATCAGATGAAGAATTCACGAAGACTGTAAAAGAAGAAGAAGAACCTGAAGACGACGACTACCTCTGTAAGTTTGGGGGGATCAATCACACCGCTATGAGTAGTCTCATTTTTGTGCTTTGTGCTTCACAATTTTACTTGAAGTGACTGGATTTAAATTCCAATTATAAAATTTTAGGTGTAGGAACACCGTCTGTGAGACGGGTCATCATTGTGGACGAAGACAATGAAGTACTTCAGAAGAAGCCTATAAAAGAGGAGGAACCTGAAGATGATGACTATCTCTGTAAGACAGCAGGGATGCATTAGTACCCCATAAGACTTTAAGGGTGCTTTCTCACATATTAGTCCTTGGTCACAGAGTCCTGCCCATCACCCAGTTTGTAGGCTACAGCGTGATCACATTTAACATGCATCAAGAACGTGATGTCATAACAACATGGATGACTCTACCATCATAACTGTGGCAATCTCAGTTTGTTCTGCACATTACTGTACTGTATAGGCCAGGAGAGTCCAGTTCTATCCAGAAAGGGCCAGCGTGGGTGCAGGTTTTCATTCCATCCAAGCAGAAGCCACTTCTGATAGACTACTGAAAGCTCAGACCAATCAGTTGATCTCAGCTTTCAGTGGTCTATCAGAAGCGGCTCCTGCTTGGTGGCTCCAGAAGTGTGGCTCCTGCTTAACTGGAATGAAAACCCTGCACCCACACCGGCCCTTTGCGGATAAGATTGGTCACCCCTGGTATAGGCCGTATGTTGATCAAATCACAAGAAGCTTAGAGAGTTGCAATGGTGTGTGATTGCCTCTTGTAATTACAGTTTTAGAAGCCTAGAAATAAAGAAATGAGAAAACGCTCAAATATCTCAAAAAAGTTTTGCATTTTAAATTTTGAGCAAAATTGGCATGGTTTCTTACTTTTGTATCATCTCCTTCCAGACTGTGAGAATTGCAAATCCTTCTTCATCAGTGAGTGTGAGGTTCATGGCCCAGCTGTCTTTATCCATGATACTCTTGTTCCCATGGGGGTCACTGACCGAGCCAAACAAACCCTTCCACTCGGTCTAGAGATTCTGAAGTCTAGTATTTCTGACTCGGGCCTTGGAGTGTTTAATAAGGGAGAGACTGTTCCAGTTGGTGTGCACTTTGGACCCTACCAGGGAGATCTGGTAGACCGAGAGGAAGCCATGAACAGTGTCTACTCTTGGGTGGTGAGTTTTTTGCAATATAGTTCATTCACATATCACCTATTTGTAAAGGCAGTAAAATGTAGAGACATTTAACAAGCATTTTTCATTTCAGCTGTCTTCTTTGTTTTAATATAAATAAACAATATGTACTAACATTTTTTTCAGATATACAAGAGCATGCAGTGTGAGGAATACATAGATGCCAAGAGAGAGACACATGCTAACTGGATGAGGTGATTTCTGTCAGCTGTTGTGTCTTGTGTCTAGTTATCGATTTTATTTGGTAGAAAATTCTTGTCTTCCCCCTTCTTCTGAAAGATTTATTCCATTTTTTTTTCTCTTTTTTGTCCTTGTCACTTATGTTATCTTTTAGGTATGTGAATTGTGCTCGTAACAGTGAGGAGAAGAATCTCATGGCATTCCAGTATCAAGGAGGGATTCTCTATCGTTGTTGTCAACCCATCAAACCAGGGCAGGAGCTCTTGGTGTGGTACGAAGAGGAGTATGCCAAACATCTCGGTGTTACATTCGACTACCTATGGAGCAAAAAGTCAACAAATGGTAATGGTGAGGTTGGCTTATGTTAATGACCTTATTACTTGCACGGAAGTAATGCTGCTGGTGGTCATTACTGTAGATAATCCTAGTGGAAGTCCATGCACTGCTTGAGCACAAGTACAGTGTGGCTGTTCCAGTCACTGTGTGACTTCTCAAATACTTCTTTTTCTAATTCTTACCTAATTTCTGCTGAACCACTTTTCCATTGTGCTCAAGCAAATTATACTGCTGCATACAATCATGCCACGGGAAGTTTCAGTGTGGTGTTTCATGGGGAAGAAAATGTGCCTGAAAATTATGCTTGCAACTTCTGTCCTTTGGGATGGTGAGATATAGTCTCTAAGTCAGATCAGAATGGGATTTGAGGTTTTTGAACACTCCAGTGCCAGCTCATCTCTCCCAACACTTTCCCAATATCTCGTCTTGAATCAGGCTTTGGTGCTTCATGGACCACGCACCGCCTGAATCCACCAAGACCCCCTTGAGTGTTGATCACCTCTATATTGAGGCAGTTTGTGGCTCCCTAAAGACCTGCCCAGGCCCTATTCCAACTCTCTTTGGGTCTGGCTTTCTCTGACTGCTTTGGGTCAGGCCTCAGTCAGTGCCTGCAGAAGTCGAGAAGCCTCTGAACAAAAGGTAATGGCCTGTTGTGCTTCTCTAACACCAGTGAGCAGAATCACTGGTGGTTCTCCTTTGGGTATAGACCATCTTGCTTGATTACAGCTTTTCTCATGATCAGATATTTCAGCAGACATTAGGCTGCCAGGTGGGCCTCTCCAGTTAGAATAGCCTGTAATTCTCAGAGTGGATAACATCATACAGGTAAGCAGTGTAACAATGGTGGGGCCTGAGAAGGATGATGTCCTATGGAGACCAAACTTTGTTCAGCCTTTTGGCACCTAAGGACCCCAGCAGTGTGTGCTATCTTAATCCAGTTCTCTGGGGCATTGCTCCCTAGTAATTGTGATATACCACCACCTTGCCAGGTGTACCACAAACTACTCTTTGTGGGGAGTCGGCAGCAGTTTACAGACTGCAGTTCGCACATCTCTGGTCAAGGTTCCTGGCAGATCTGCCCCTGCATGCCATACAACCCTTGCAGTTGAGTCAAGAATGCATCTGCAGGAATTGTTTTCAATCTCCCCAAGTTCTCCCACACAACCCCATTGCCGCATTCCCTCCACTGGCTTCCTATAGCTCACCACATCAGATTTTAAAAGTCTCTAGCCCAGCTCGACTCAACCCACCATCTCTCAAGTAAG
This sequence comes from Pangasius sanitwongsei, assembly GCA_037576675.1. NCBI lineage: Eukaryota > Metazoa > Chordata > Actinopteri > Siluriformes > Pangasiidae > Pangasius > Pangasius sanitwongsei. Next base: position 23,678,888 of record CM075016.1, on the reverse strand, counting down.
ACATACATCGACACCCTTCTCGATTCTGACACCCAGGTGGTGAAATGACAGCCCTCTGGCAGTCCGAACCACTGAGTCATTGACTGTCTTCAGATAAAGTCTAAAGACTATCTGTATTAACATTTCTATTTATTAAAAAAATATATCTTGTGTGCTTTCTTTCATGTTGTACCAACCTCCTGTTGTACCATCAGGGTTTTTAGCAAGAAGAATTTTTTTTTTAATAGAAACTATATTTCACTTTTGTATTTTGCTGCGGATAAGGGCTGTAAACGCAAATAATGATCATTTATGGGTGCTAGTATAGGTGCCTGCAACTGGGCATCCTATAGTGGTATCTGCCTGTGCTGGATTTCCCATCAATTGAAGGCCAAGGAGGTTCTGACAAAAAAGTATGAGATATTGGCAGAATTGAAGTAGCCAGAATTGAAGCTGTGATGATACATTTGGTGTCACTGTGACATCGTAAGTGTCCCTATCAATCAGTCTGGGGAAGCCAGTGCCAAAGGATAAATCAACATTATGGTGCCCACAGTCACTATGCATGCCTTTCTATACTGACACTTGCCAATGGTATCTTGCCCCGAGCAGCATAGTGGAGTCCAGGGTTGGTGGGCACTGGTTTGTCATTTGGAAAGGCATTCTGTGTACCCTTGCAATGGTAATGATTCCAAATCTTCTCTCTGGGAGCAGTTGCTGCTTTGCATGGGCAGGTGAGCAGTGGTCTCCTTTCACTGGCCCTGGATTTGGAGCTTTTGCTTTTCAGTGAGGTTGACTGTGTTTTTCAGGCGTGCATGATTACTGGTTCTCACAGTTATATTTTGGTTCAATTTTACTCCAAGTTCTAAAACCTCTTTTAATTTTCTTCTCCAGAATTGAAGAGCTTCCCCTTGCAAGTCTTCTCCTGTTCATTGTGTTCGTTGTCTTACACGTCTCAAATTTACCTCCACAAACACATCAAAAGATGCCATTATGAAGAATATGTGAGACTCCTGAAATGCGGAGCGATTAAACTTAATAATCCAATGTCTACAAACAGCTCCAGCAGTCAGCAAATGTCCTCTGGTACCCTCTACAGTAAAACCGGGCAAATGCAGAAGGAAATCCATCACTGCTCAGACTGTGGGAAGAGTTTTACTCATTCAAGTTATCTCCTACAACACCAGCACATTCATACAAGAGAGAGACCGTATCACTGCTCGGAGTGTGGGAAGAGTTTTACAAGACCCGTTAATCTCCAAATACATCAGCGCATTCACACAGGAGAGAAACTGTATCACTGCTCACAGTGTGGAAAGGATTTTACTCGACAAAATCACTTCCAGTTACACCAGCACATGCACACAGGGGAGAAGCCGTATCAGTGCACAGAGTGTGGGAAGAGTTTTACTCGACCAGGTAATCTCCAGCTACACAAGCGCATTCACACGGGGGAGAAGCCATATCACTGCATACAGTGTGGAAGGAGCTTTACACAACAGACAAGTTTCCAACTTCACCAACGTATTCACACAGGAGAGAAGCCATTTTACTGCTCACAGTGTGAGAAGAGTTTTACTCGGCTGAGTACTCTCCAAAGACACCAGCTCGTTCACACGGGAGAGAAACCATATCAGTGCTCAGAGTGTGGGAAGAGTTTTACACAACAAGTTAATCTCCAACTTCACCAGCGTCTTCACACAGGAGAAAAACCGTGTCACTGTACACAGTGTGGGAAGAGTTTTACTCGGCTAAGTACTCTCCAAAGACACCAGCGTGTTCACACAGGTGAGAAGCTGTATCACTGCTCGGAGTGTGGAAAGTGTTTTACACAACAGGTTAATCTCCGATTACACCAACGTGTTCACACAGGAGAGAAGCCGTTTCACTGCTCACAGTGTCAGAAGAGTTTTACTCACCTGAGTACTCTTCAAAGACACCAGCGCATTCACACAGGAGAGAAGCCGTATCAGTGCTCACAGTGCGGGAAGAGTTTTACTCACTTGAGCACTCTCCAGAGACACCAGCTCATCCACACAGGAGAGAAACCTTATCAGTGCATACAATGTGGAAAAAGTTTTACTCAACTGAGTACTCTGCAAAAACACCAGCACATTCACACAAAAGAAAAAACATATTACAGCTCATAGCATGGGAGGACTTTTACACAAAGGTTTAAACATTTTTGTTCATTGTTGTACGTATTTGTTTCTTCAAATCTAACATTTTATTTACAATTCAGTATGTGAATCTCAGAGACAACAATAGATTACCTTTGGGTAAATAATATAGGTGCAAAGCCTAGCATTGCCTTAAGCAAGAAAGCTGAGGACACAAACACTGCACTGTTGCCACAGATGTCCTTGCGAGGCTCATTGGTTCTTATGGATTTTACACATACTGTGTATTATCTAAAGTAAGAGTCATATTGAAGCTTGGGACAACAGTCTATTGCTATTACAGTGTCAAGAAACCATGAGTATTTGGGGGCAGCAGCATCAAAACATCCCAGTTTACAATAACTCTTTGTCCGCGAACACCCAGAGCTGCACCTTTTACCTAAGAGAACAGCTATTTAACAATGCCTCAGTAAACACACAGGTTTTCAACCTAGACTTAATTAGGTCTGAGTTCCAAACACTAATTAGAAGACTGTTCCATAGCTGGCAGGGCTTTGTAGCTCCTCCTCCTGCTGTAGGTTTCAGTATTCTAGGTACTGATAAAGATCCTGCGCCATTTCATTGTAACAGACATTGTGGATTAAAATAGACCAAAATTTTGCTTAGGTACTGTGGGGCGAGAGTAGTATTTTATTATCAATGTGAAACTTTACCGGGAGCTAATATAGTGTGGATACAGTAGGGGTGATAAAATCAAACTTTGTAGTTCACACAGTACTCTGACTGCTGCATTCTGGACTAAATGAGCTTGTTTATGGGTCTAATAGTTCATCCAGACAACAAGATGTTAAAATAGTTCAACCTAGATGTTATTAAAGCATGAACTAGTTTTATCTGCATTGTGTAACGACATTTATATTTGTTTTCTTGAGATGAAAAAAAAAATCACCTGGATACCTTCTTGTGCACTTGCATGCTGAGATCCAACAAAGTCACGTAGTGTTGTATTAGTCTTTGCAATAAATATGGCTGTCATACAGCCTCTTTTCCCTTTTCATCTTTTCACCTTGTACACCATATGACGCTACACTACATGGCCGAAAGTTTGTGAAACCTGACCATCGCACCCATATGTGGTTCTTCCCAAAACTGTTACCACAACGTTGGACACACATAATTGTATAGAATGTCTGTGTGTGCTGTAATATTACAATTTCCCTCCACTGGAACTAAGAGGCCCAAACCTGCTCCAGCATGACGATGCCCCTGTGCACAAAGCGAGCTCCATGAAGACATGG